>VDFB02109517.1:91916-258516 GCA_007258455.2 Sequoia sempervirens
CTTTTTTTGCCACAAAAGTGCGACCATCTTGGTGCACTTACCCCTCTACCTCCACAAATCTTCCTCCTTAGCAACAATATCATGCAACTGTGTTAGAAGGCCATCCTCCAGCAGTTGTAAATCCTCTGATAAACCCTTAGACTGAATGTCACTCTGAATACCATCCAACTTCTGAAGAATGAAGCTTTTAAAATAAAAAATATGACCAAACTACTCTTTATTCCAATTCTTGAGATTCCTTTTTTTGACAAAAGCCAATTTCTTGGCAACTCTGAACATCCACAAACCATCTATGTTGACTTGCCACCATTTTTAAACAATCCATAGATATTGGATCCCTTTAACCACATGGCTTCAAACCAGAAAGGAAAAATTTTCTTACAAACTAGGAAGCAAAAGTTAAAGCTATGTCTAGTCTAACTTGAATATTATCCACACCAACACGCCTGTTAGACCAGGTAAAATTAACTCCAGTCAACTTAACATCTAGAAGAGCATTATCATCAATGAACATTCTTAAATCAAGCCGACTCTCTGGATTGGCTTGTGTCCCCCCAATTTCTCATTGTCACACAAAGGAGTGTTGAAGTCTCCCATCACAATCTAGGGGTTGTCCAAAAAATTCATCCTAAGACTCCCAAGATCATCCCATAACTTTTTCTTGGCTCTCTTTAGGTTAGGAGCATAAACATTAGAAATAACCCAAGAATAAGAATCCCTAATCCAAATAAACTTCATCTCCACATGATTGAAACCTTCCACTATCGGTACACCTTTAATCAGCTTGGCATTCCGAAATGTGGAAATGCCACTTGAAGCTCTCTCAAAGCTAACCCCATGAAAACCACAGTCCTTAAAAAATAGATTCTTCAAAGCTTCCAACTTACCAATCTACATTTTTGTCTCTTGGATCAATAAATTTCTTGATATGATGTCATTGGATTTTTGTTGTGTGTTGTTTGATTTTACTATATGGTTGGATAAACCTTTAATAGATCCTCCATTCGTAACTATCTCACTTCTAGATTTGTAAAAGGATAGAAAGTACAAATAAATTATAAATATTAACAATGTAAGCTAATCAAGGAGCTATATCCCTAACATTAACAACTTTCCATGATAAGAATTTAAGATGATAAGGAGAAAGATGATTGTGAATCCATCACCAAGAGGTCTTAACCTAAGGACAAGTCTATAAATAATTCTTTAAAATTCTAATTTTATGACAAGGCATTTAAATTGAGATTTTCCCAAATGAACAAGTCATTCACCAAGAGGTAGAAATTGATAGTATAAGCACCACAAAAAGAAGGAAATCTTAGGCTCAAGCCTAGACTGCTAAATTCTCTAAAGAATGAAATTCCACTTATGGGGGAAGAGTGAAAACCTACTACAATTCAAACTATAATAAAGCACACAAAATATTTGTAAACACATTCAAATCTAAAACTACATTTTCATTAATTCACAAACACTCAATTTTTCACTACACATCTTTAGGTCCAACATTGATAATTTGATAACAAAATCAAAGGGAAACTTCACCAAGTTGGATATATTGGTAAATATAAAAAAAAACAATATTTTTAATTTTTTATCTTTTTTGTACTATAAAATTTTCATTTTACAACCAACATGAATCTGCATACAAATCTATCAATTTTATTGCATCTAAATTCACCAAAAAGCATCAAAATGATAAAATATGAATCTCATATCATATTATTCAATTTTCAAGTGATATTATAGTAAAAAGGAACTATTTTACAACCTCAATGTGATATATATCATAAAAATTCCATATTTTATTATAAACACAAAATTGCATACAAAACTAACAATTTCACTACACTTGATTTCACTCGCCAACATTACCGTATGAACCCTAGATTATATTAAAGAATTATCTTATATAAGTATATAAAAATAATATTTTCTATATTCATAACACAATAATAAACAAATAAAATAAATCTAGAAATACACACTACAAATTGCTCAAGCTACACACTCCAAAAACCTATAATCAAAACACCAACTAAAACTACATTGAATAAAGCTCTAATGTAACCTTTGAATGAGATCACCATCATGTAACAAAGGGGTTTCATCCTATGATATCTACAACAAATTTTTTTTCATCTAATGATAAAATTTTAGGTGGTGTAGGTAAACTTTGATATAAAAGTCCAACAAATAATTTAAACATGTTTTAGGGCCAAAATTCACTATCTAAAGCCAAAAATGATATTTTTTTGTTCTTATTATTAGGATGTGTCCTTACAATCTCCCACTTGTCAAACACTTTACAAGATCAAATTGAATTCCAAAATTTTAAAATGTATGCGAAGGGTTGAGAGTCCCATAGACTTAAAATAATGGTTCAATTAAGTTCCTAGATCAAAAGTTATAGACTCTATAAGTTAGGTCTTCCACATCAAAAAGGCAAGAGCGTCTATGATGTATAAGAGAATTGTAAGAGGGATATACACATGTTGACCAACTTATAATGTATGTTATGACACATCACAAGACATCTTTGGATGAAGATAATAGAGCCTAAATGGAGTGCCCAAGTTAATGAGTGAATAATAATGATGTTATGCTAGCTCGTGATTAATGTAAAAAATATACTATTTTTCCTATGGACTCATCTTGGGATTTGGGAATAATATTTTGACTAGGGATTTATGTGCCACATTTTGGGTAATTTTATCTCATGTGGTTTACTAATTACTATTTGATGGTTTCATGTAGTAATCTTATTTATTGGGTTCTTGAGATGGAGGTTTAATAATTTAGTTTTGTAGGTATTACCATGGCATCATAAAATATTTGTATTTGTATGTTGCTATGATCTTATATGAAGGCTTGTGCCTATATTTTTACTCTAACCTCCTTTGTGTTGTTGATGATAAAATTGGTTCAAGATTTACAGGTTGGGTTTTTTCCTAAAAGGGTTTTCCTAGGGTATTTTCTTTGTTATGGTTCTATTTTTTAAACTCTATGTAGTTTCCATTTACACACCTCAATCCTCTTAGATTAATTTTGTAATTTTTGACCAACTTCCTTTAAAGATATAGGTGTCCCTTGATTAGATATAATCAACACTTAATTACCATCAATCAAGAATTGACGAGGTAATGGTGACACTTGAGTACTTCAAATCAAGGATGACACATGCCATTATTATCTACCTAGGTGAGAAATATATTGTCCTAAGTAAACCTAATAAAATAGGTCCAAGTATACTATTACAACCAAGTATACTATTACACCAACATAAGTCATCTACATATGCACCCATGTAGAATTGGCTTATTCATTGAGTACTTTAGCACTTGCGATATTTATAAAAAATAAACAACCTAGCCAAAAAGTATTGTATAAAAATTTATAGTGCACAAACTATTTTCAATTCCTCTCACTTAGTTGTCATGCAATTGCACTCAATTTTTATCAACTTCTAACTAGAAACGTAGATCAAGTGGTCAACTTGACCATTTCCTAGTTGCACAAGGACTATCCTAGTTGTGATGCCTAAAGCAACAATATCAACATGTAAAGGATTGTTTAAATTTAGAAATATATAATTACTATTGTCAATAAATTATCCTTTAGTAGATCAAAAGTAACTGTATGTCACTCTATCTAATAGAACAACTCATCCTTATTCAATAGTTCTAATTGCATAAATATGTACACACATTTTTTTATGAACCTGTAGTAATATCCAATATACCCCAAGAATGTGAGAACTTCGCATGGAATTTTAGGCACCTCCAAGTTATGTAACCACAACTTTCATTAGATATACTATCATCTTGTCTTTGCATTATAAAAGTACTCATAATAATCAATTACTTGCATCTTTCAAAAATTAGGTGTAGCTATTCCACATATACCACCTTATTATTACCCTATCTAACCATCTAGATTTACTTATAGGAAATCATGGATGAAATCTCTAAATGTGCTTATTATTATGTACAAAAATATAATAGATAGATTTTTGAAGGCCAAATGACATCATGTTATAGCAAAGATCCCCCATTCTATTATGAATTTTGTCTTGGCTTTATCATCATCTACATTTTGAATATGAGGGTAACCTAAGAACCCATCTTTAAAATTATACACTTTCCAACTTGCCACCCCTTCCAAAATTTTCTCTATGAAATAAATAGGAAGTAGGTCTATCATGCATGCTTTACTCAACATTTTATATTCTACATGAATCCTGATCTACCCATCATTTTTATGTAGAATAATATTGGATTAAACAATTGAAACTCATCTACCACAAAATTTTTTTTAGCTAAAGACATGTAGACACCCCAAATCTGACCCTCTTGTAATTAATTATAATTTTGAATTTTAATTATTTTTTTATTTTTTTATTTTTTTGATCGGTAATCGCTTTTGACTAGAGCTTTGAACCAGTGAAGCCACAATTTATGGGGGACCTCATCCCCATATTTGTTTGGTGCTAACACCAATCCATTCCTTTATTCCTCTTCTCCTTCGGCTCCTTCATTTACTCTCTTCCATCTCTCCTCTACCTCCACTCCTCCCTCCCACAACCTCCTTCTCTCCTCTCTACCTCATCTCCTTCTCCCCTCCTCCTCCCTTGCTCCTTACCTTACTCCTTTCTCCTTTTCTCCACCACCGCACCTCCTTTCCTCTTCCACTCTTCTTTGTCACCTCTCCTCCGTTGCTTTCTTCTATGAGTTTCTGCCACTGCTAGCCTCCTTCACACCACACACTATCTCCACTCCTTCCACTCCTTACCATTTATTTCTCTGTCCTCCCCTAAACTCCCAGTGCTTCCTACATTTTTCGACTCCTCCACGTCTTCCCTGCTAGCGCACACACCTCGTTCCTCCACTGCTACAGGGTGATATCATTGAAATTTAATTAATTATCATTATATAAATTAATTAAATAATAAATTATTTAATTAATTAAATTCACCTTTCTCCTCCAAAAATCAAATAAATTTTTATTTAATTAATTTTCCCTTCTTATAAAGGTTAATTAATTTAATCTTAGCCCCCATCCTTTAATTCATCTAAACCTATTAATTAATTAATCTCATATTAATTAATTAACTAACCATCCATTAAGCCTCTATTAACATTTTCTTCTAATTTTAATTTGTCCACCTCCCTAACTTTCCATCATCTGTCATGTCCTCCCCCTTCACATGTACAAGCTTGCACTTTCACCCAATAGTTGTCCACATAACTTTCCATAAACCCACTAAGATCAAATGTCACCTTTTAGTTTGACTTTGCATGGGGTGACCTCCCTCTTTTATATACTTAAATTCTCATGTATCCCTAAAAAATAGGGAAACATAAAAGATTGCTTCTTTTGGGAATCCTAGCACAATCTCCCATTTTCTTATCCAATTCCCATCATTTAGCCTTCATCCTTAATAAACCCCTGGCGGACACTTGTCCATCCCTCTTGCTTGAGAGAACCTCTTCAATCTAAGCCCTTGATCTTTTGGAAAGATCTAAGTCATCCATCGCTTTCACCTAAATCTATAAATTGAAGCCCTCACCCTTCATTATCATCAAGTCTTTTATTATCAAACTTATGATACCATTTTTCTATCACAATCATACTAAGGTATGCTGAAATTACTATAGAGCAATCCACATTTGGATAGTTGATACAAGAGCAAATCCTTTGGGGTTTTGGGTGCATTCTATTGCAAGATCAATCTAAGAGACCATGAAGGTATTGATGTATTGAGATATTGTCCATGATTTTTGTTTCTATTATATTTCATTTACTTCATCACTTTTATTGTTTTCACATGTTTTTTAATTTCTTTTTAAACTTTGACCATGAGATTGGGTTAAGTTTGTATGGTATCTTCTTTATTGATTTCACAAATAGGCTAGAATTTAATGTTCATCTTCCCTAAAGGTGTCCATGCAACCCTTTTATCTACTAGTAGCCTCTTGGAAATGAACCTCCATACTTGCACAATAATTCAATGACTCACATAATCTTTTTATTTGTTTTGAATAATCTTTAATTGTGGTTAACTTTAATAGTGAATATTCACTTCCAATTTTGAATGAAATGTCTTGAGTGGTTGTTTATAGTATGCACCATCTTTAAATATCAATTTGCATATTCTACCAACCTCTTACCTTTTGATTTATGTGTGTATAATTCATACAACTAAGCCTCATCTTCCTCATTGTTGCTTTGTGTATCTATATTATGTATATATTGCTTGCCATGAGCCTCCATACAATTTTACCCTTTTCATTACCTTTAGAATGGATTCTTTTCTTAGAACAATTTGGTGGCTTGGTCCAAATTCATCTTCATCAAAATGTTATGGAATCCACATATATAAGTCACCAAACATCTTAGACATTGCATTACTATTCTTAATCTTATCTCTAAATAAAGCAACATATAAGCATATCAAAGTGGCTAAATGCTATGAGTAGGATCCTTGAACTAAAATGTTTATTGTTGTTTATTTTGATTTTATCTATCTTTAAAATATCATGGTGCATATTCTTGTGGACTACCACGTTTATTTGATTCCTAGCAAGGTATGTACAATTTGATGAACCCATAAATTTAGGTCAAAATTCCCAATCATAAGTTGTCGTATTCCCTCACAAGTAGCAAGGTATGTGCATTTCGGTGTATCACTTGTATATTGTAAATCCTAATGTGTGCGGCCTAAACTACTAGCAAAGGAAGATGGTTTTGAGCTCTATTCAATTTGTGGTAGAAGACCTATGCATCACCTACTAGGGGGTAGTCATGCATGTTAAAATGTACGCAATAGAATTTAAGCAATCTAATTCTTCTAGAAAATTTTATGCCATTACCACATAATAGTCATGTGGACTATTGTCTCCATCAAAGCATGGACCAACCTTGGTGATCTTGTAGACCCTACATAACAGTTGTCAATGCTAGATACACATCCAACAATTTACTATTCTTGTTGTTCTTAGTGTTATATATGGGATACACTTGAATATTTTACAACCTTTATACTATTACACTAACATGGACCTCATTGTCCTAGAATGTGGTCCTTTCCTAATAATGGTTCACACCTTTTTATAAGCACATCCTTGCACAAGGCACATACTTACATAAATTTTACTAGTTAGCTCATGATCACCCTATTGGCATCTCTTAAACTACATCTTAAATAAGATTTCAGCACACTATCACAAACTACTAATACATCATGAGTGGGCTTGATATAATCCTTTTGAACCATTGTGATCCTATAAGTCTACTCTAGATCTCTCTTTAATATGTGAAAACTTTACATATTCAAGACCTTGCACAAGGTCTAGTGGTGTGATGACTTTCTAGGCATCATTCTTAAAGTTCATTATTTAATGCTTAAAATGGACATCTACACCTATTACAAAATAAAGGATCAAAATATTGAATGAGCAATCAATTCTTTCAAAACCAAGCTACATAGTAGTTAGGGTGTATACATACATGTGTGACCATGAATCACTACAAAGAAAATTACAAGTTAAGTTGGAAAAGAATTACAACCATTTGAAATGAAAGATATTCCTTGAAATAGGCTTACAAGTGACAACCAACTATTCTACAAAATAAGAATTCTAATATATCTCTTGTTGGAAATTCCTATGTGAGAAACAATAATGGAACACAATAGAATCCAAATGAATAGGGAAATTCCTCAAGAATCTTAACTTAAATTAATCTACAACTTACTACCCATAAACTTGGCATAAAAAATATTTTCTACACATTAATAAGGGATGCCATACATAGGATGAATTCTAAACTATAGGATATAATACTATTCTCAGTACCTTATATATTCCATATCATTCCTCCTCATAATATTACTTGACCTCCAAAGCATATAATAAGTGAAGAACCAAGAGAAAAAAATGAGTGAAGTGATAACATGCAACAAGAATAATATATGTGACCTAAGTCATCTTGTTGAAGAATAAAACTTGGTTAGTAACTAAAACAACAAAGCGAAAAGATCTATCATCAAAGAGTCACATAACAAAAAGGTAACAATGAAAGGTCCATAAAGCGTTGTTTGACAAGAAAACCTATACATAGGAGTTGAAGGACTTGAAGAATGATGTATCACACTCTTCAATGGTCAAACAATTAATAGCATTTTTACACCTCATCCTTACTTAAAAAAGATAAATAATTATCATATTTCTACTGTCCAAAATACCTTGAATTATTGAACTAAATGATATTTAAAAATACCCACGACAAAAGAATATAAAAAATGAACCAAAGAGGCTACAATCAGACAGTGATACTACAACTCAATCAGACAATATCAATGAACTTATCAACACAGTTATGGCACATTGGGTATAGTCTAAAGAATAAAATGTCCTGTCTCACAAATTACCAAACAAACCCAAATCTAGTCCCAAGATTGCAAAGGATCTCGAATAGACTAGTTGGGAGAATGATGAGTGTTGACAGTGAAGTACCAAAAATATAGGATGAAAAACGCCTACACAGCAAGCTGAAGGTGTGGAACAGATGCCCATCACTTTAAATCAATGAATATGGGACTTCTCCTGCCAATGGATTAAAAATGACTATTTTGTCAGATAGTAGGTAAAAGGGGTCTGTCCTGTAATTTCTCACGATGACTTACAACATTTCCCTTTTTGGCTTCTGTTCTTTCTTTTTCTTCTTTAGCTTTCATTTATTTTTTTTAAATATTTTGTGTAGCAATAAAAATCAAAATGGGTCTCAACATCTAGGGCTTGAAGCGTCTGCTTCTAATGAAATGAAAGTCTACGCCTGTGTTTTGGGACTCTCTGGACGTGATGGTGGCATCAGAATGAGCTCAACAAACTTTAAGCATAAAAAAATGGGCTTTGAATGCTCAAATTCTGAAATGAGTGATTAATTCTTTCAGAACCAAGCTACTTTGTACTGTCAAGGTGTCTACATGAAAATAAAACACAGATCTACAAAGAAATCTACAAGCTTGAATATAAAAGAGAATTTAAAACTAAGATTTGGCAGTGAAATGTAACTCTCAAATTGAGAGCACCCAAGATTCTACAATCCCTTCATAACGGAACTTCTCTGGTACTCATTATGAGGATTCAAATTTTGTTTGAGCGATGGATCCTCTCTGTAACAAGCTACAAATGATTTGTCAGACTAGTAGTGGTGCACTAAAACATGTTTTATTGGTGCACCGATATGGCATCACATGATTTGTCAATTTGTGTATTTTATGGATAAAAAGTGTTTTGCAATTGGATAATAAGGTGCTCCACTACGGGGCCCATTGAGGACTACTTCTATCCCCACTATTGGAGTCCACCCCACTATGGGCCCCTCTCCCCTACCTATTGACTAAGTCTGAAAATACTTTGGTACACACATAGGGTGAATTCTTATGCTGAATTTTTAAATATAGGAATGTTAGCCTAAGTACCCTTCATCCCATATCAAAAAATGCCTCCCCAAGAGTCTTTCATGGTGATATGCATCAACCATTTCTAACATATAGAAATCACACTATTTCATAAAATTCAACACATTTCAAATAATTTAAAACTCCATAAGTTTTAAATTTGTTCTCCTTCAAATCATATGAGCTCAATCTAGAAAATAATGATTGTAATTCAAGCCAATAAAGCATATAAAGATAAAACTTAAAAACAATTGTCACATAATACAACTATACGATGATAACAAAGATTTCATGCACCAAATCACAAAAACAATCAAGTATACATCTATATGCCTACAATGCATTGTCATATAGTTAGATTACAAACTTGTGCAAGTGTGTGGGTTCTTAGCTCACATGATTTGATTGTCATGTTGTCACTATCTACCTTCCTCTCCTAGATGATACTCTCCTTCAACACATGAGGGGGGAAAAGCTAACCTATATCCATTTAATGTCAAACCTACGATAGTTAGTCTGTTCAACATAAAAAATCATAATCGTGAAACAAATAAGATATCAACTACAAATGTTTTAAGAAATATTAATTGTCCTATAATGACACATAAGTGCGTATATTATGTAAAACCAACTATCAAATCAAATCAAGAATATTCTATAGAGACAATAAAATATCAAACAATCATAATATCATGCAAAACATAATGGCATCACTCCTAGTGCATCATTTAAAACATCGAATACACACACCTTAATTAGTTAATTAATAATTAAAAATATATCTATAATAAATGATTAAAAATGAGATGTGGCATTTTCCAATGAACAATGGAACAATTATTCTACATACAAAAACTTCAAAGAATAAAGAAGTCCACAAATCAACATGCTTAGTTATCTATCACAAATTGATAACACCCAACATATAATAAGAAAAGACCATCACAAAGAAGTTTATGATGTCTAAGAATGTTCAATGTACATTAATCTAATCTAATTATAATCATTGCCAACAAATGTGGCAAGTGAGAGACAATAAATAAGTTCAAATCCCCTCCTAAGATATTACAACCTATCATGAAGACATTAACTTGTAAGAAAATCCTTACTAGAATACACCTTCCCCTAATTTATAAACATTCTTCATCATTTAAAATATTAGATTTGTATTACTTGATGCCCTGAGACATAATGTAGCCAAAAATAAAAATGGGTTCAATGATCAACTCTTATTAAATCTTCAAAATGTATTTATAATATTTAATTACATAACATTTGTTTGAAGGGAAAACAATTTTTATAAATTAAAACATTAAATGTGTAAGAGTAATAATTTGTATGACAATCTTCATTGGAACAACTATTAGATGATTTGTAACAATTAAAACATTAATTTGTGCCTAAGAAAGTAACAATGATATTTCTTTATAGACTTACTAAGAGAATTTTTGCTAGTATCATTTGAAGCCCATATGTACTTTCATCATGTTTGGGAATTTATGTTCTACCCTATGAATCCCTTGTTCCTAATGTTTTTCTATAATGACAAGTCCTATTTGCTATGTTTCTTATTTTGCCCTAATTGTGTGTGACATGGATGGTTTTTTTTGCATGTCTCCTTTGTGCTTTATCATATCATCTCATTATCTATCACTCTCCTTTTAATTATGAGTATGTCACTTTCTTTGTTGACCAACCCCACTCTCCCTTCGTATCAATGAGTTGTCTTACTCAAATATTCCCTACTTATTATTGATGGTGCACTATTGGTGGTAGTGTTCTTTGTTGCTACTCGCTTTGCCCATATGTCACAATGTTATTTGTCTGCTTGTGCTTACTTGCCTCCCCACACTTTGGTTATTGTCTACGTGTCACTCATTGCTTTCTTGGAAGTTGCTTTTGAGTTATGCATCTTACATGTTTTCCCCATGAAGTCCGAAAGTTGGTGTTTGATATTCCATCACAATCTCCTTTCACACTATTTTCTTCCAAGTCAATGCAATGCATATGCTTTTATTATTTGTAGGGTCATTGAGCTAAGGTAGCTTATGATGTGGCGGTACCTAAAGCACTAAATAACCACTCGCAGATACATATTGTTGCAATTTATTTGATTTTAAAGTTAGATAAATGGCTCGTATTAAAAGAAAGTATGAATAGGTTAAGGACATACGAAATGAAAGCCATTAATGCACCATATATTAGCGTGTAACCACCTACTACTTGCAAAATTAAAAAGTGCCCAAATTGCCCTAGCTTGATACTAGGGAAGCATTTTTTTATCTATAAGCAACATATTTATTTAGGTTGTCTACCAAGAGTCTCTTCTCTCACTATGGTAGTAGTGTTCACTTAGGAATTTCCAATGGTCTATTCTTTGGTGTGTAACACCACATAAGGGTTTTTTTTAGTTGTTTACATTTTTTTGAATATTCATTTGAATTGGTTTAAAGATATCAATTTCAAATTTGGCAAATTTTTATGTAAAGATGTCATTTTTCTTATGGGTTTATATTAGGGTCATAATCAAAGGTGAGGAGGCCCTAGTTTGATTTCATAATGTCTTGGTCATCGAAGAGATCATATTCATAAGACCTAGTTGACTAATTCCTTGGATGGCTAATAAGCGCAAGAAATTATTGGGAAAAAGAGGTTTTGACAACCATTTATAGGATGTAGTGGGATTCATGAAGGAAATTGAGATTCTAACAACATGATAGGATTTCTTTGAGTATTTATTTGACAAGTCTTTTAGTCCAATTCTATAAACAACTCGTGTAGGTTCAACATAGCAAACTTAATAGTTTCAAACTTCTTCTTCTAAGAGGACCTAGTGGGTTGCATTTGTAAACAATATGACTCCAAATCTAGAGAGGTCAAGATTTTGAATGCTAAAGTCTTATTCTTGGTCAACATACAATTGGTTATAGTTATTTTTGGTCTTAATCCCAATGCCAATAAACATATTGACCTAGTTGAGCTATCTACTAGATACCTATAAAGGAAAAGCATAGTTATAAGGTAAAATAGTTGCCTATTTACAAGCCTAGAGGCAATAATAAGGAAATAACCTTTAAAAAGTTGAGATAATAGTTATACATAGATGTCCTTTTCAAAATTGATAAGGGCGATTCAAGTATCTTAATTTTATGCGTGAGAAGATTTTTCTTTGTTATAGACAATTCTTAGTGATCCAATGCGATGATGATTAGATTTGAGACTATGAAACTATGATAAATTGCTAAATGATTCACTTTTTTTTGGGTTCACTTCTATAGATGTAAAACAAAACTCCACACATATTTATTCAAACTTTTTTTGCAAATTTAACTCTTTTATGTTAGTTTAACCTATACACGTTTGATCTTTAGAAATTAGTTTATCTTTAATATTTGACTTTGTGATATCTAAAGACACCTTCCAAGTTTTTTGTGCTAGGATTTTTATCTTAGTAAAACCCCTTGAATGGATTTAATGATTTAAAAATGTTCAAAGGCAAGTCAAGTAGCCATGTAAGGTGTAAATGTTAATGATAATACTAGCTAATTTCCCAACACTCTAATAATGCTTGTATGATAATGCAATACTGGATGATGGATTGAATTAGATCCTTTATAATGAATTGGGATACACTCTCTTATATAACTATTGGGGATTTTAACCCTTGTTGTAGATGATCAATAGAATTATATGAGAAACTAAGTATTCCAATAATAGCCAACAACACTTGCAAAATATATCCAACATGTATAAACATAATTAAAATAGTACATGTTCACAATATTACGCATGAAACTCAAATTTTTATGTGGGAAGCCCTTCAGGAGAAAACCAACCATCAAAAGGTGTTCACAATTATATTAATCAAAATTAGAAAGGATTCAATATGACAATGTATTTGGGATTTCATAGAGTCTATGTCTACAACATACTAGACTACAATCACTCTAATTACACCAAAGAATGTTCAATCCCCTGCTATCAATGTTTGTCCTAACTGTTGAACCTTTCAACGTTGGTGCATCCACACAAGATGATGTTTATAGATGTATGCATTGGAATACAATTAGCACTATAATTGAATTAGCCCAATTTTAAAATTTATGTCCAAATTGTAATGGTCATAACTTAGTTCATACAAGTATGTTTAAAAACCTTAGAGTTAACTTGTGTGTCCATCTGAAAATGTTGGTTTACCTTTGTGGTCACACAAAGTCAGTGTTCGATGTTTCTTCACTCATTTTGATTCTATTGAACCAAAAAATTAAATCTCAAGAACCATTTGAAATGGAATGAAATGGTTTTAGAGAGTTGTTCTTGATATCATCAAGGACATTAAGGAAAGTTTTCATGTCAAAACACCTTCTGGTTTAAGATATTTTAAAGGTTCAAATTCTTGGCAAACACTTTACGAAAATAGTTAAATATGAGTTTCAGATACCTAGAGCAAACATAAATGAGGGGTTATTCTTTGAGTTTGTTATAAACCACCTAGTTAAGATTCCGTGCAAAAATAAACCTTTATTAAGAGATGAAATTTTCAATTTTCCCACCGTTATCCTAGATATTGGGTTTCTACTTGCTTTAATCGAGACTTTAAATGTTGTAAAGACCTCCAAAAAACATATTTGGTTTTGAAAATTAAATTGGTTTCAAAGGTTCTATGAGGTTAGAAAAAAAATCAAACATCAACAAGGTTGTCACAACCTTGTTAGAGCTTGACATAGTTGTAACACCGTCCAAATTATTGACATCACTTTTTCAAGCAAAAAGAAAGGTGAAAGTCTTGTTTGTTGGAGGTATTATAAGGTTTTAAAACTGCCATTAGACCCTGACGAGGTTTTCACAACCTCATTGGGACCCAATGTACCATTCACAACCATAAAAAAATAATATTTGAAGGTGAAGTTTAAAAGGTCATTGGCGATTTCTCATGGTTTCAAAAGTGGCTCCAAGGCTCGAAGAAGGTTTTGAAACCCCTCCTTTACATCAACATTCAAACGAGAAACATATACAAATGTGCATGAAGTGTTTTGAAATGTCATGATCATAGGGGTATATGCAATAAAGGATAATGGAGGACTGATAAGATATTGAATGTGGTGTATGTGAGAATTGTTGTCACAAACTACAATGGTTAATAGATACGCTCATGTGATGAAAGAGTAGAAAATGTGTGAAATTTGTTTATTAAAATGCTAAAGTGGGTGCAATTATTGAGGATGCCTTACTCATAGGTTCTATGGTACAAACGGTGAATTATCGTGGATATTTGTATTTAATATTAATGCAAATGATATTCATCAGAGATTTATCAATATTTCAAGGGTCTTTTCAAATATGTTTGTGAAATAATAAATAAGATTTTAACAATTAGTTGTGGGAGTTGTATTGTAATTTTTTAATAAAATTTTATAAACTTCCTAACTTAAAAGAGTCGGTTATAGAAACTAAAAAGTCACTCTTTCTATTTATTATAAAATTTCTAAAAGAAATGATTCAATTTTGTGGGGTTGAGAGCTGGTGATTTCTAAAGGAGAGTATTGAGTTTCTCATTTGGTACAAAAGAAAGAGTGTGTGAGCTATTTTTTTAAAGAAATAAATAAGAATAATATGGCTAGTCTATGAGCCATACATGTTTCTTTGTGTTGTGGGTTCTTCTATGGGTGAATTTGAAGTTGTTTCTTTAATGCTTTGTCATGGGTTTAATTGCAGTTGCTTTCCTTCATTTTATATGTGCTCTTTATGCCTTTAAGTGATAAATTTGTGTTTGTCCTTTTTTCTATTTAGTTATCTTTCTTATCTTTGTTTTATTTTCCTTGCCTACTTTTGGTTAAAATCATACCCATTAAAATCTTAATTTCATCATAGAAGGGAGCTATACCTATAAAACTCAAAGGAAGATCGCTAATCCAATAGTAATTTCTCTAATTTTTTGGTTAATTTGTTGTTGTTCACTAGGAAATTCAGGGTCATTTCTAAAAGCAAACCACAGTTACAAATCTACTTACCAACAAATTTTTGGCAGCTTTGTTAGGGATACAAAAAGATTGGTGCATCTTATTCTCCAGAAAACTAAAAGGTACTTCCTTTTTAATGGAGGTTGAAAACTTTGTAAAATTAATATATATGTTGTCATTATTCTCAAGCTTGCACCATGACATTAGTTTCATTTCATCCATGGGGAACTCACTTTGGATTGTTAGCGTCAATTCAATACACTGCCTTACCTGTGGGGTCTAGAAAATATTTTCCAAAGTTCATCGGAGAGAACTCACAAGACATTGAAAATCAAATTCAAGCATTCACTGTCGCGTGTGAATTTTTGGGAGTCCATGAAGAAGATGTGTTCATGCGATTGTTTGTTGAAATCCTCATCAAGTGCTACAAAATGGTTTCAAAGTTTGAATGATGGGTGTATTACAGGTTGGGATTTAACTTGAAAGGTAAGTTTCTTGCAAGATTTAAAATTGTGGTTGACATACATACACTATTATTTCAATTTTTTCAGATTCAAAAGAAAGAAGGGGAACCCATAAGATATTTTGTGGAATGATTCAACCAATCTTTAAAAAATATTCCTCAAGATGATCAATCAAGTGAAAATAATTAGTTCTTTGTCTTTATTGATGCATTAAAACTTGAGGTCAGATTTTTTTGAAGCAAAATAAGGTATAAAATTTAGAAATTGCACAAAAAATAACCTATTGATATCAAAGATGATTTGGATTTATGTGGGTTGTTGAAAGAAAAAATTATGGAGGCTTTAATTTTTTAGTTATCTTCAATATAAAATCAAAAAAAATATTTTGAAGAGAAAAATCTTCTACGCAACTTAATCTTAGTTCAAAAAGAGTAAAATTATTGCCTCCTACATCTTCTTATCAAAACCTCATCAAAAAATGATTTATTTAAAGGTGGTTTCATCTTCTTCAATGACTAAATCTTGTGCTACAAAACATGCCGAAATGTATCACTTATATACTAAGAGCAGTGGTGATGATTCAAAAAAAATCATTAAAGATCAAAGTAATGATTCCTCTACCATCCCTTACAAAAATGTAGACAATAATTCTATTCAACCAAGAGAGGAGGTGACTAGTTCCACTTCATGGACTATTGGACAATCTTCTGTTAGCATGAACAATGGGGAGGAAAAAATGAGTACTTACCAATGCCCTTTTCTTCTCTAGAAATATAAGCTTTCACATTAAAAAATGATATAACTTCAGTAGATGGTTTGGTTAGAACACATATTGAAGGTCAGCTTGGAGGAAGAGTATAAAAATGATTCATCAAATAATCTTTATCAAATTGGTATACAACCTGAGCACGAATCTTTTCAATTTATTAAAGAATATAATGAAGAGGAATCATTGCAAAAAAATTGTTTAGAAAGTTGTGAAGATGCTAGAGGATAGTTTGAGAGCATAATTCTTGGAAATGAACCATCAAACACCAATACTTTTTCATGCATACAATTAAAATATCAAGAATTCAAGTTTGTTGATGAAGGTTATGAATAATTTCAAGGAGAGGTACATCATTCTATTCTTGAATATTTTTATTCTGAAGATAACATTATGAAATCTCTATATCCTTGTCTTTCATCTTATCATGATGAGACATAAAGTGAGGTACCTAACAATGGAGAAGAAAATGAAATATTAGATAAACTAATGGTTGAATTTGATGGACTTGGTGGTGCATACATTGTAAGTTGGCATTTAAAGACTTTGGGGAATGCAATATTAAATAAAAATGCTTGCATAGATGACCTCCAAGAGGTTTCTTTTCCTCATATTTTTTGTGGAGGATGTCCAATTCAAGGGTTGATTTATTCTTACTCAGAAAATAAAGTGAGGGATGGTATTATGTTCAATGTGGTATAGTAAAATTCTAATAACCATACATGAGGCAATACTGATGTGATTCAATAAACTCTAGAGGTATATAATATGGAGTGGTTATTTGTACATAACATCATATTCAAAGAGTTTTTGCATGATATCATCTTCAGGTCTCTCACCATGGCAATAACAAGTTGGCATATGTGTTTACAGATGCTTCTCATTCATTGTCTATTATTTTGTAAAGGTATTTACTCATGTCAATTTCTCTCAACAAGTCTTGCTATGTTAGTTTTCTAACTCTTTCTTAATGTATTCAAAGCATTGATCCTCACTAGAGATTCTATGTTCCTACTATATCCACAAGGTCCTTGTCCCTAGCCAGAGCTAGATGTTAGCCTTATAATTGAATTAGCTCAATTTTAAACTTTGTGTCTAAATTGGAAATGATTGTAACTCATTTGATACAAGTGTCTTTAAATACCTTAGAGTTAAATCATTTTTCCATCCCAAAAATTAGGTTTACCTTTGTGTTCACATAGGGTTAGTGTTGCTTGCTTTTTCACTCATTTTGATCTTGTTGAATGAAAAGTATTAAATCTCAAGAACAATTCAAGATGGAATAAAATAGTTTTACAAGAGTGTTCTTGATATCATCAAGGACATTGAGTTAAGTTTTCATGTCAAAACGCCATCAATTTAGGATATTTTAAAGGTTTAAATTCTTAGCAAATAGTATGTGAAAACCATTAAACTATGAGTTTTTGATACCCGAAGAAAGTATAAATGATGGGTTATTCTTTGAGTTTGTTAGAAACTATCCGGTTAAGATTTTGTGCAAAAATAAGCCTACTATTAAGAGTTATGAATTTTCAATTTCCCCATCATAGTCCCATATATTGAGTTTCCAAGTTTTAACATGGACTTTAACTGTTGCAAAGACCTCCAAAAATAATATTTAGTTTCAAAAATTAAATTGGTTTTGAAGGTTCTATGAGGTTAGAAAATTTTGTTGAACCTCAACAAGGTTGCGACAACCTTGTTGGAGATCGATGTGGTTGTAACAACCACCCAAATTCCCGACATCAAGTTTTTTAAGAAAAAAGAAAGGTGAAAATCTTGTTTGTTATAGGTATTATAAGGTTCTAAAACCATCATCGGACCCTAACGAGGTTGACACAACCTTGTTAGGACCTAAAATATCTTTCACAACCATAAAAAAAAAGTGATCTCTAAAGGAAAAATTTAAAAGATCGTTAGCAATTTCAAATGGTTTCAAAAGTGGCTTTAGGGCCCAAAAGAAGGTTTTGAAACCCCTCCTTTCCACCCATAGCCAAATGTGAAACATGGACAAAGATGGATGAATTATTTTGAAATATCATGATGTTGGAGGTATATGCAAGACGGGATAATGCATGTAGGATTCTCATAAGCTATTCAATGTGATGTATGTGAGAATTGTTGTGTCATAGATTGCAATGGTTAATAGATACGTTCATGTTGCAAGAGTAGAAAATATGTAAAAGTTGTTTAATAGAATACCAAAGTGTGTGCATTTATTGAGGATGCCTTACTCATAGGTGCTATGGTACTAACAGTGAGCTATTGTGGTTATGTACAATTGATATTAATACAAATGACATCATCAAAGATTTATCAATATTCCAAGGGTCATTTCAAATATTTTTATAAAATAATAAATAGGATTTCAAGAATCAGAACTACAACAATTGTTTTGTAATTTATTTTATAAAACTTTATAAAATACCCAAGTTAAAAGAGTCAATTATATAAACTGAAAAGTCACTCTTTCTATTTATTGTAAAATTTCTAAGAAAAGGGGTTCAATTTTTAGGGTTGGGAGCTAGGTATTTCTAAAGGAGACGATTGAGTTTCTCATTTGGTACAAAGGAAAGAGTCTGTGAGCTCTTTTATTAAAGAAATAAATAAAGAGCATATGGCTAGTTTGTGAGTCAGACATATTTCTTTGTGTTTTGGGTTCTTTTATGGGTAAATTCGTAGTTATTTCTTTGATTCTTTATCATGTGTTTGACTAGAATTTATTTCCTTCATTTTATGTGTGCTCTTTATGCCTTTGGGGGGATGAATTTTGTGTTTATCCTCTTTTCTACATAGTTATCTTTCTTCTCTCTATTTTAGCTTATTTTCCTTTCATACTTTCTAATTAAAAACATGCTTGTTAAAATATTAATTTCACCATATGAGGGAGTTGTACCTCAAAAATTTAGAGGAAGATCACTAATCCAATAGTGATTTATCCAACTATTAGCTTATTTGTTGTTTTTCATTTGGTGATTCCAGGTCATTTCTAAAAACAAACCACAATGATAAATATATTTACAAACAAATACTAACTATCTAGCTATCCAACCAACCTAAGGAATAACAAGAGTCATGTAACTATAACCCAACCATATATGGCATTAATATTTTATGTAAATTACCAAGTATGATCTATCCTCATGGATAACCACCTTGTATACTCTATCATTGTCATACACTAAAAATTGATAGTTACTGTGAATGATTATCTACACCAAGCTAAACAAAGACAACACAAACAAGGTTAGTCATTAAAATTAGCACAAACATCATTCCCTATGAGATTCTTGATCAAACAAAGATGAAAACATGAAACAAAAGCACAAAAGAAAGAAAATGAAAGCATGTTAACAAACTAAATAGATCAAACCTCCATCCTATAAGGGGATTGGTGTTACTTTGATGTGGAAAGTGGCCCTTTCCCAATCCCTTTGATAAGCTTCAAGATCCTTGATGAATTTGGAGTAGAGTAACAATGCCTACTTGATTGTGGATGAAAATGGATTTGATAAATGCCAATTGCCCTCAAAGATAGTGATAGAAATTGGATGATTGATGGATGAAATGAGCATAATGACTTTGCATGAGATTGTGGATGCATATTGTGTAGAGAAAGCCTCTACTTATAGGTTCAAGGGTTGACTAGAAATTAGAGAAATTGGTGAATGTGGGATAAAATGGGAGCCAATGAGAATGTGGCACTTGTCACAATTCTATTGGAGGAAGGTGGAACACATTTTGGGAAATGTGTTGAGGAAAGGGGGATGTAAGAGGAATAAATGAGAATGTAAGAGGATTTGAAAGGTTGTAAGAATAATTGAATGAATATGGTCGAGATGTGAGAGGATGTAAGAGGAGTTAATGAGGATGTGAAAGGTTTTTGAAATCCTTTGGAGGGAAATTGAAGAGAGGTGGTTGAGAGGAATATTCCTTGGAATATGTCATTGTGAGGATAAATAGAGGAATTAGTTAATTAAAAGAAATGAATTTCATGTGCAACCCGGTTAGTTGACCATGGGTTGATTTAACTCTCGAGGAGTTAAAAACTAGAGGATTTATTAATGCTAATTAGAAAGGTGATTTAAGATTAATTAATTCAAAATTAATTAATTGGAATGGATTAGGAGATTGTGACATTTGATTTGATTGATTTAATCAAATGGGAGGATTTAGGAGAATTTAATTAAATGACTTGATTTAATTAAATATGATGAATATTAGTTAGAAGAAGGGTGAATTAATTAATAAATTTAATTATTTGATTAATACTTGAATTTTTTGAATTTAACTAAATAATGTTGATTATTTAATTAATTGGTTAGTTTGAGGTGATTTAGGAAGAAATGGTGTTAATTAATTAGAGTCAAATGCATAGTATCAATTAGGAAATTTTACGTGTCTACATTTTGCCCCTCTTTGAAGCAAGGTACCTACTGCATTGGTTCAAAGAATAACACTGTCGTGATCAAAATTCAAAAATTTCCTAATTTTTTGGATGCCCCACTATTGCCTCAGTGGAAGGAATTACGCTGCTACATTGCCCCCTTGAGAGATCGGGTAAAAATTTCAATTTTTGGGTCGAGCTTGCGATAAAAATTTAAGATCAATTCAACTCAAAGAGGATTAGAAAGGTCAAATGTCTGATGTGTATAGATTTGATTTTGTATAAACAACCAGTGACTATGGGTAGCCTCACGTATATTTTGATATATAACACAAATTTGATACTTGGATAGAACTGTTAGTATAGATAGAAGATTGAGAAGAATAAGATGGATGAACCCTTGATTCTGAGAAGATGCAGGAGTCCAAAAAGTCTACGAGTCATTGAGAATTTATCGGATGTGATGATGAGTGATGATGATATATTACTTATCCAGGGATTGGGGATGTAAAGAGCATAACTTTCCTTCTATTTGATAAAACACATAGATATGATGCATCAAGATATGGACAAGCAAGATGGCATTATATCTAGTGTGATGGATTTTGACTCAAAAAATAGATAGGAGTATCCTTATTCACAACTAAAATATGAAAACCTTGCTAGAATGCACTTTAGAAGTTTCAAACATCTTAGACCAAAACATAGAAAGACATAACCTATCAATCTAATAGTCAACAGGCTATCCAAAACACCTTCCATACACCTAACAAAGTAAGTATTCACCAAGGTTATATTACAAGAACACCCAACAAGCACAACCAAAAAAAGATAATGATCAATGCCTCATTCCTTTCTCTCTAAATCATTTTGATAAACATCATCAAGAGGTCATGTTGGAATGAGCGCAATAAGATAAATCAAAGAAAAGATCAAGAAAACAAACAAGCCAATGTTCTTCATACCTCTAGCCAAGGGGATGTGTTTTGTTTAGGGTAAGTATCCAAAGTGATTGCCAAAGGTAATGCCCATTGTAGGAAGGATGCATCCTAGGACATGTTAGTGGATGGTGGCAAGTTGATAGGTTGTTTGAAAAGGCCGTTGATATAAGGTTGATTGACATGTTTGCTTAAAAGATCAAGAGTTTGACTTTGCGTTTAAAATTTTGTTGTTTCAATTTTGATTTTACGTTTGAAGTTTGCTTTTGCTGATTGCTGTGGTTGTTTCTGTTTGTTTTTCCAAAGGATTAAGGTGATGATTGATTTATTATGGATGATATTATTGCAAGTGAAAGTGAAATGGGACATATGGATTTTTTCAAATATTTTGATGTTTTTGATGTTTTTGAAACTTTATTAGGTTGTTTTTTGGTTTTTTGGATTATTTAAATATTTTTATGTTTTTGTGTCTCGGGGGCTCATCAATGATGGCCTTGCCTGTGTTTAAGCTCAGAGACGACGTAGTTCAAATACCATGTTTTTGACTTTTTTTTGACATTTTGACCTATTGTTTTTGGATTTTGATATGTTTTGGATGTTTTTTTGGATTTTTGCATGATTTGAATGTTTTTTATTTTTTGCATGATTTTGATGATTTGGATATGGATATGTGTGATAATATCAGTGATCTATTTTGGGATTTTTTTGAAAACCAAGCTAATGTTGATTGATTGGATTGATGGATTGATGATGATAACATTGTTGAGGATACACAACAATGCAAGTATAGTGTTAAGCAACACAAGGATTGGGAAGGATATCCTAAGATGATGATGGATTGATTAGATTTGATTAATCAAGATTTTGAAGCTTGGTTTGGAACAAAAGTTTGTTTGAATGATTTGATGTGACGCTAAAGCACATGTTAGATGCAATTGATATTGATTGTTTGGATTATGTTCGATGAAAGATAAAGCTTGATAAGGAACATCTTCTGATCAAAATGTGCCATGGGCTAGTGATTTGGATTTTGGCTCACAAATGCTTTGACCAATTTTATTTTATGTTTTCCAATGTTTGGATCACCACATAAGATGGAAGATATAGATCAAGATTTATTCCTAAAGCAAGATGTAAATATTTTCCCCCAATGTTTAGCAATGTATGGAATGCCATGGGTGGATTCTTGGATAGATGTATGGATGGATGGATAAGGTAAGCACACAAAGGATGCCAAGGATTATCTTGTGATAAGATAAGGTGTTCAAACAAAGGATGCTCATTTGGATAGTGCTTCATGGATTATATAATGTTAGGTAGGATAGGGTCAATGAAAACGAATCATGTCAAGATGTTTACATAAGCAAGTGTAAAGTGTGCACCAAACTTTATCAAGATCAAGATAATTTGGAAGATGGATGTAGATGGCTAAAAATGGATTGGATAAAAGGTTCATGGATGAATGGATTTATTATGGATAAGATGGATGGAATGCTAGATTTTATTATGGATGTGATAAAATTATTCCACTTGAATTAGTGCACATAGATGTTTGATTCTACACATGATGCCTATTTTCCATGTTTTCATCATGGTACTTTCCCAAAGTGCCACCATAGTGGTTTTCACTGGAGGACGATTTTTATCTTTACTATTTTCATGATTTTTTTTTTTTTTTGTGAAAGATTTTAAGCTCATGCTAAACCACTTGGTGGTGCTAATGTAGATGTTTCTGTCATAATGTGCCATCGATATCCTACTTGAAGAAAATGCTTTGCCAAGATAGGTGCACTTGAATATAACTTTTGAGATTCCTGATCTACTTTGTTGATACCATAGTTAACTTTGTATTTATGCGCACATCGCAATAGAGTGCCTTCTGTATCCTTATGATGAAGGGTTTCTACCAATACATAGTCAATGTGAGAATTAGATATCATGTGTGGAGGCATGGATGGAGTGTGTTTAGGAATAAAAGATGGATTGGTTGATAGTTTGAAACCTTTGACTCTCCAAACTTGGGAAGATGAGCAATGATGGGTGGTTATGAAAGAGTGCATGGAATTAGGACCAACTACTTGATATACTTTTTACGTTGCTTAGGAAGCTTTCTTTTTCCTTTGTGGACATATTTGATGGATACTTTTCCCTTTTTTATTTTGTCCCATAGTTTCTTTGAATGATGGAGTTTGATATGGATAATATTTCTTTGTATTTTTTGGTATCCATGTATATTTGATTTGTCCATTATGCTTCTTAGCTTCTTTTGCTTTAATAACATTCTTTGTGCTTTGATTCAAATCTTTCTTTTGATGTTGGTCCCAATTCGTGGATGGGGTGAGGGGTGAATGAAGATTTGTGACATGATTAGTTGTAGTATTGGAATTGGTTTCATTAGTAGGATTCTTCGTGCTCCCTATGTTGACGTTTGCTTGAGATAAAGTTTCCCTTAGTACTGTGGAAGTAGTACTTTCATGCTTTGATTCTACTTGTTTTGAGATGTCTTGTTTAGTAAGCATTCTTTGATAACTGACCACTGCAGATGATCTTATTTCAATTTGCTGCTCTATTGACTTTGAAATATCCTGTTCTATCTAACCTATGTCCTTGAGTGGATAATGTTGGATATCTTCATAGATGATGACCCCAATCTGAATTTGGGATATATATGATCCTGATGTTGGAAACTCAGCCTAACTGTAGGAATCAATAACCTCCTATTCTTGTGTGATGATGCCAAGAGTAAAGGGAACTTGTTCTAAATGAAGATCATCTACATGTCCATCCAAAGAAAGCATCTCATGGGTGGATGAAGTAGTATGTTTTATATGGATATGATAATAATTTATGATATCTTGTATAGATTGGAGAGTGTCCATTAGATCATTGTAGTATCTTGGAGATATGAATTCTTGATCTTTAATGATTTTAGAATTGCTTTCGACATGCTTTGGATCAAGTTCTTGACATGGGTCAATTTTCAAAGGATGAGTTTCTTACAAAGGGTTCTTGGATATCCATTAATCATGGGAAGTGGCTAAATATCCTCTTGATCTTTGAGTGGATTTGGATCAAGTGTTGAGTTGAGGATTCCTTCAATATCTGCAACCATGAGGTCAAAGGATATCAATATGTCTTGGAAAGGACCATTGCTAGACTTTGGTGAAAGATATTGATCGTGCTTTGGAATAAATTCTTGAGATATGTTATCTAACTCATTAGGTGATGTAGAGACATTTTCAACATGATCATTGGTCAATGGATCGTGGATTATGTCAATAGGATCAAATAATTCTAACACTCCTTGAAATAGATCATTGTTGGATATTATTGTTGAATTTTGATCATGATTGAAAAGTGACTCTTGATGCATGTTGATTTGATCATTGGATGGGGTAGAAACATCTTCAAGGTGCTCATTTATGGATAGATCTTGATCATTGTTTTCAATAGTTGTGGTGGAGAGATTGTCACCATTATCACTAGTAGTTGAATCTTGATCATTGTCATCAATAGTTATTATTTCTTGATCAAGGAGGTCTTGGATGGGATTTTTGAGTGGAATGCAATTTGATGTTTTATGACGATCATCTCTATGATAATCACAATAAGATCTAACCTTATTCCAAGGGAAGTTTGTGATAGAGTTGAAAGCACTTACTTTTGGAAGAGTGATGAGTTTTGCATTAACTAGATTTTTTAATGCTGATTCAATTGGCTCTCCCAAAGGAATATATTCACATTTGTTATCTTGTGAGATTAGTACTTTAAATTGACCTTGTGGTGATTGATTTTGGAGATGTGGTGATTGATCTTAGAGATGTGGTGATTGGGTTTGTTGATGATATTGTTGATCTTGATATCCAACCTCTTGACATTGGAGATATTGTTCTTGATGTGGTTGTGGACACAACTCAATTTCTTGATGACATGGCTTAACCAATGGGGGAATGTGTAGATTTTGGGGTGGAGATGTCTCTTGGTGATATGAATCAACAAATTTTCTAAGTATAGCAATTTGATTTCGTTAAATTTGTTGATTTTGATCTTAATACCCTTGGCATAGTGGATTTGGTTTTTGGTCAAGCATATTTGGAATATACACTTGTGGTATTTGTATGGGATCATGGAAAATTTTATTTAGGAGAATGTTCTGATTTGGGATGAAATGTAGATTTTGCATTATAGGTGGACATTGAACATTATTGTGGTTGGGAATCACATTAACCTTGATTTTGCATGGTGTTACCTTGACTTGGATCAATACTTTGAGTTGTCAATATGTTGCTTGGGGATTTGAACAACATTGGTATGATTCAAAAACATATTGATCCCATAGTTTACCAAGTGTGGATTTGATATGTTCATGTTTGGTAAGTTTGCACCTAGTATATTCACATTTGGCATTTATGGATTGGATGGGATAATTTTGTTTTGTGGAAGAATCATCTATTGATCATTTGGTTGATAGATTTGTAAGTTTTGAATTAGATTTAAATCTACCATAGGGAAAGGTGTTCCAAAATTTAGATTGGGCATACTCACATTTGTTGTATTATTGAAGTTTGTAGGAGATAATGATGCCATATATGGATTGTATAAATGAGAGTTTTGATAATCCATTGGTTTTGTAAGCATTTGATAGTTTGGTTGACTTAGATCACTCATGATGTATGGAGAAAATTTATATTCCATGTTCTTCTTGTGTTTTGACCTTGTTGACCTCTAAGGAATTTAGGACCAATGATGAGATGAAGGATGAAAGGAGGGAATGATATGGGTGTTGAACTTTTAGGAGCTTTGGATTAATGCTAAACTCTAAGATTTTTTGGATTTTGATTTTGATTTGGTTTGATTTGGATAATGGACTTCTAAATCTCAATATGTTAGATGTTATATTGGAATATAATTGTCCACAAGGGTGATAATTTAACTAAATGTATGAGGAAGGATTCATCCAGACACACTTAGCCAAATAAGGTGATTTTTTATTTTGATTGAAGGATTTACAAAAAGTATAGCATGAATGATTTTTCCAAGGTTCTAAAAGTTGTTTGTGAGATGGGGTTTGATTGATGGTGTGACAAATGAAGATGTTGGTTTGATCTAAGATGAACCTAGAGAGACCTTGTTTACAAGAAGAAGATAGTGAAGAACATGCTTTACCCTATGAGTAGTTCAAACCAAAAGACCAATGTTTTTCTTGGAAGACCATAAGACAAAAGATAACAAGAACATGTGTGGGATTCAATTGATTTAATCTTAGTTAATAAATTGATTTTACCACATCCACACTTCTTGTTTAACTTTCAAATTGAATGTCTATGTCTTAGCTCTTTTTCATTCCACAAGGTCCATTATGTGAAAATCAAATAATCAAAGACATAGTTTTCCTAGGTTGAATTTGGAGAGAACAAATTGAGATATGGGCCCAAATATTTAGAAGCCTATAAGGATAAAATCCCTAGGGACAAGTAGTAATATTTGGACTCTTCAAGGATATTTGCTCTTTCAAAGGGTTTGAAAATTTGATGACTTGTTTAATGTTTTTTTCAAAGTTTAAGATCCAAGCAAAGTATTTGACTGACTTGCAAATTGTAAAACCCTAGGGTAGAAATGACAATATTTGTTGAGTCCTAAAACATAGATTTTTGGGACCCGAATGCTACGCTTGTGCCCTTAGGGTTTTTCACCTAAAAGGAGAGAGATTGGATCCAAAAATGCTTATGTAACACTCAAATTAGGATGTGTGTGATGTGATATGATGTAAATGGACTTAAATAAATGCAATTGAATAATCTATATGACTAAAAAATGGATGCAAAAGTACAATTATAACTATGTTTGAAAACACATTATGATATGCAAACAACAATGTAAATGAAGAAATTATGCAAAACAAAAAGAATAGAGAGGAATCTGAGTGCACCTAGATGAAATGTGAGGATTTTGGAGTGTTTTGGATGCTGATGAAATTCACTAATTTTTCATAGTGGGACTCATTTTCCCAAGGCGGTGAATCAGTCCACCTACTGGTGAAAAACTGTTGGGAGCTGCTTTCTATGGATCTGAAATATGATAAAATTCAAGTTTCCAGTCCTAAGGTGGGACTCATTTTCCACAAGTGGAAAATAAGTCCTCTCCCAAATTTTTGAAAAACTAGGAGACAACTCTGCAACACCAAATTTGGGAATGTTTGCTTATTAGGTTGTCTAAGTCAAATATGCAGAAAATAGACAAATAACTCTCTACAAGCTTGAAATTGACTTAAATGTTGACTTGAAGCACCTAGTTGACTTACGAATCACTCTTCAACACCCAATAACTTGTCAAATATACAAACAAGAGTCTACAAACAAACAAGAAAAAGGGGGAAAAATGATTAGAGGTTAGTGAATAGGGGTTTTCCTTGGTCAAACCTCACTTTTGGTAATTAAACCCTTGAGAAGATAATGAAATGCAAGAGAAAGATAAACTAATAACAAGCAAATGCTATCAACTCAGCTAACCCTTGATGTTGCAAATTTGAAGTAATGTCAATGGCTGCTTCAAAGTGCTTGATTTGATGATATAGAATGCTTGGATGCTTAAGTGAATAGGTGGATAAGTGAACTTGATGAATGGGGGTTAAAATGAGATGAAAAACACTTATTTATACAATTCTTGTGCCTTAGTATCCATTCATACCTCATCACTGATCGACATCAAGTGATTTTGAATAAAATCCTGAAAGGAAATTTGAACTATTTTGAATTTGGGGCCAAGGGGGACTCATTTGCCACCCATGGTGAATGGGTCCCACCTAGGACCTAAAAACAAGTGTCGGGAAAAATGTTGTGTTTAATGTTATTTGTCAGGCCAACATTCAAAAATACACTTAATTAATTCATATGAGGGCATAAAGGGACAAAATAAAGCATGAGAAAGGTGTAAATAGTAAAAATGTGCCTAGAAAAGCATGAAATCTTGTTACAAGAATTTACAACACTTCACAATAGGACTTGTTGATGAGTAAAAAGGTAATTTTTAGATGAATTGTATTAAATAGAGTCTAGAAGAATGTAGATATGTCTTACAACACTTCACAACACCTTCACAAGATGTCATTCTTTGAATTTTAGTACTTAAATAAGTATGTTCAAGCCATGATACAACATAAAATCAGAGCAACATAGTTTCAACACCATGAAACAAGACCTAAAAGGCCATGAAAATGATAAGGGGCCATTTTTCTATGACACATTTATCCCCCACTTTAGTGAGAGGATGAACCTACCTCAAACTCACACTAAAGTAGCCATGAAAATCGAGGGGAGGGTTTGAATGCACTTACGTTAGCAAGATGGAATACAATGATCAAGAGGGGTGATCAAGCCCCTAGGATGAAGATCCCATGAAAAAATAGGCATAAGGACAAAGGAACACACAAGTGTTGAAATGAATTGAATGAAACTTCGATCATCAATCCAACTAGTTGTGAAAAGATATCTAGGATGGTTGTTTGAAAAAGAGAATGTATACTCACTCTAGGGCCACAAAACTTTAGGTTGTCTATGGGGTGAGAAGGTCCAACTATATACTCTGGGGCCATGGAACTAGTTGTCCACAGGGTGACAAAGCCCAAAAAGTAAGATACATTTGCTAGTTGGTATGCACTCACAAACACAAAGGTGCCTATGGGGAAAAGTCATGACGCTAGTTGGGCTTCCCGCTCAACCATGTTAAAGTTATACCTCCTAATAACTTTAACAAGGCGCCACAAAGGAGAAATTCCATGAACAAAAAGAAAAGTATGATAGACATGCAAGTTGCATTATGCAAGGTGGCAAAAGGAAATGCAAAATGTAAAAATGCTTAAGCTATTCAAAGGAGTCTTATTCAATTTATGCAAGGTCAATCACTTAGGGAACATTGTGCATAATGTCTCCAAGAGAGGACCAATCAAAGAATAGTATATTCACAACTTATGGGATGCAGTGCATCACATTAGGCCACCAAGAGGAATGCAATATGCTAAGAAAGATCACACTTATGAAGGACATCACACCCAATGTCATCGAGAAAGTGATGAACACATCACGCAAATGACAAGGATGCACTACAAACTGAAAATGAAAATGAATTATGGTAATGTATGCCCCCCACTTTAAATGAATTTCTACACATTGTTCTGTGAGAAATTACTTTAAAGTAGCAAAGGAAAGAAAAATGCAAAAGGAAAACAAGACATGAGAACCAACTTAGAAATCTCTATGCCAAGTCATATGTTTCAAAGTTAGGTTGCATCATGTCACAGAAAATGAAAAGAAAAGAAAGGGAGTTGCCCCCTAGAAAAGAGCACACCAAAAAAAAAGGGATATATGGATTTGGGGTTAGTATGTTCATTATCACAATGTTTTTATGAAGGAGCTTAGAATTGTCATCATTCCCCGAATACATAGAACTAGAAGAATGACATAAAGAGAGTGAAAAAAGAAAAGAAAAAGAAAGTCTGTTTTGGGTCAACATGGAAGAGACATTGCGGTCTTGATGCTTTGTGTCATCCCCAAAATGAAAACACAAGCAAAAAGAAAGAAAGAAAAAAAGGTGAAAGAAAATGAAAAATATTTTGGGTCAACATGAAGGAGACATTTTGGTCACAATGCCTTGTGCCATCCCCAAAAGGAAAACACAAGAAAAGTAAAAAGGAAACATGGAAGACACATAGGGCATCTCTATGCTTTGCATCATCCTGAAAAGGAAAAAATAAAACAAAAATGAAAAGATAATGTACGAAAAAATAGAAGAATGCAGATACGAATAGAAGAAGTGTACAAAGAGAGAAAACATCATACACACAATACGGGGGAACACGATACACACATGAAAAGGAAAAAAAAAGGACAAAGAAAAAGAGAAAAGTAAAAAGGCTAGCTAGGTGAATGCAAGTCAACCATCTAACAAGTCATCTGCCTCCCAATCATGTTTAGTATAATGCTAGGGCGGTTGACTGTCCAAAGGAATAATTGCAAGCACCGAACTAGGAGTTATACCAAGTTCTTCACTTGGTGGAGAGGATTTGTCATTTAGGCTCATTGTAGACAAGAATAAAGAGTTGAGATCATTGTGTACGCCTTCGTCTATTTTGGCAATCGTTGCATCATCATCATCATCAAGATTAATAACGACAGGAGGACGAAGGGCGATTTCTAAGGATGGATGTATCAAAAGTGTGGGTTGTTGGATTGGTTTGTTTTGTTGAGAGAGTTGTACTGGACTATCTTGTGGCAGGTTAGGAGAGGGAATGTGTTCATCTATCACTTATGTCAAGGGTGGAGGTTGATTTTCTTTATTTTCTTCTATGTGAGATTGATGAGCAAGGAAACGATGACGACACCTACATTCCCTAGCACTGCAGTTTCGTTTAATTATGTTTTGGAGTTGTTGAGGTGTAAGAGTGGATTGAGTCATTATAGGCTCTTTCATTTCCAAAGAAGGAAGAATAGAAGAAACCGAGCAAGATAGATCAATCACTTTTTCCTTTGCTTTGTAAACTTGTTTTATGCAAGGTGGCTAAGCAAGGTTTGTTTCATGTTCCCTTGGTCACTTAAATGATGGCGGGGAGATGTCAAGGGGTGGTTGTTCAAAAGGTTTGATGGTTTGTTCAATATCAGACTTAGGTGTAAGAATGGTTTCATTGATGATAGGAGGTGTGGAAGTGGATGGGGATGCGTTACGAAGAGACAATTCAGCTATCTTTTTGGCTTTAAACTTTTGATAAGTGATGAAAAAGAAGTCCTTGTGAGGGGTGATAGGTTCTATAGGTTTAGGCCAAAATGCTTCTAAAGAGAAATTACCTTTGGAAGATAAAGGATGAAATCCACTATGGTGTATGGTGACTATATTTTTGTCACATGGAAACTTCAAACACTTATGAATGATTGAGGGGACCACTTTCATTGAGCAACGCCAAGAGTGGCCTAGCCACAAATGAAATTGGTCAGATTGTGGAACAATTGAAAATTTCACATCCAAAGTATTAGGTCCTATTTGTCGAGGTAGCATGATTGATCCAATTGTAGGGCATGCAAAACCATTATGTGTTTTAATCCATGCAATGGGTTTATTGTATTCATCTTTATATAGTTCATGTAATACCAAAAACTCTTATGTGATCACATTCTCACCACAAGCGAGATCTATTAATATCCCATTAGTGGGCTTATCATAGATTCTGCCAGCTATGTAGAAAGGACCATTAGGAAGCTTTTGTAGTATGTCTTTAGTAGAAAAATTAATATCAAGTGATTTAGTATTTTGGCCCTTATGAGGGATAACGTCTATCATAGCCACAAGTTTATCCATAGGACTAGATTCGGTAACAGTCAGAGTTGTATCATGTTGTTCGTTGTTTGTATCAATAGTCATTACATCAGTCTTTGAAGGGTCACTAGCATTAACAAATGAGGTAGTGTGTTGAGGCATAGGATTGGTGAAAATTTTCAAATTATGATTAGGGTTGCAGCAGACTTGTTGCCTTGATCATTAACACCTGCAATGGTCAATTCACCTGAATCAATGAGATCTTGAACTAAATGTTTAAGACACTTACAATGTTTGGTGTCATGGCCATTTTGTCAATGAAAGTGACAATAAGCATTGGGTTTGAATGTAGGTGGTAATGGTTTATTTGGATCAAGTGGTCAAAGGGGTGGAAAAGTGAGCATGCATTTTTGAATTAATTGGTTCATTGTGTGATGAAGGGTATCAGGTAAAGGAGTGAATTGTCTGTTTGGATCCCCATAATGATAAGGCATGACTACCTTAACAACAACCATTGAATTTTGAATTGGTTGAGTTGGTTGTGGTTGTGGATGAGGAGGCCGATTAAATTGTAAAAATCCTCTATTAGGTTTATGGAAGTTTTGTGTGTTGTTTTGGTTTTGGTTGTTGTGTTCGGGTTTGTCAACTTGGCTAGAAGTGGATTTTGAATCACAACTTGAAACCAAATTTTAGTAATCACATAGGGTTGTACATAAGTGCATGAATGAAGGGAATTTCATCATGGTTAGTTTATCCTAAAGGTTAGTGTGCAAATTCTCAATAAACATCTTTTGCAAATGTGCATTTGGAATTTCGACATCAAGTTGAACATATAAGGATTGAGAATGTGAGATGAAATCCATCACTTTTTCATATGTGTTATGTCTACATCTCATAAGGTCGGCCATTGTCTTTTTAGGTGTCATGTGCACTTGAAAGTTACTAATGAAATCTTCCACCAATTCATTGAATGAATGGATGGAATGATTGGGAAAGATGGAAAACCATTCTAATGAGATGTCTTTCAAGGTCCTTGGAAATTTTTTTGCTAAAAGTTTATCATCAGGGACAAAGTCACTACAAAAACCTGTATAAGCATTAACATGGTTCATAGGGTCTCCTTTTCCTCTATATTTCTCAAACTGAGGAATTCCTATTTCTTGTGGCATCAGGGTACATAAGATTTCTAAAGATAAAGGGTTATTGCAGACATGATATGTAGGTGGAGAATTTTGACCTTGGATAATTGTGGAAAGTTGGTGTTGCATGGATGAAACAATATTAAAGAGTTGTGTAAGAAGAGGATCAAGATAAGTGGTTTGAGGTGGAAGGGAAAATGGGGATGGAATGTAAGTGATGTTAGAGGAGGTGAAAGGAATGCTAAGGGGTGTGAAGGTGGTGGAAGGGACTTGTGATGCCATAAGAGAAGTAGGAATGCTAGGTGGAATCATAAGAGAAGTAGTTGCATAGGTGGGTTGGTGCATAGTTGTGTGGACTTGAGGATTGGTGTAAGTTGGTATGGAAGTTATGGTTGAAGGGGGAGGAACTTGAGGTGCTCCTTGGCTTACATGAATGCTTGTGGATTGGATATTGGAAGAGGCATGTTTATTGTAAATCTCAAAAAAATTCTTCATCACTTGCAAGCCATCATCACTCTCAATCAAGTGATGAAGATTTTCAATGGTGGGTATGGCAGTGGTGGAAATGTTTTCAAGTGACAAGTCTTGTTGTAAATGTGCAAAGTCCTCATGAATATTAATGACCTTTTCTTGCAAGAGGGAATTGTTTTGGTTGTCAGCATTCATTGGATGGAAAGGTGAAGGTATGGAAGTGGTATTGTCAGGGCCTAATGAACCATTTTCCATACTAGGAGTAGGAGCTCGTGAGATCCCAAGGTCCACAACAAAAGTGCTATTGCAGGATGCCATGAATCTAGAACTTCTTCTCACTAAAGTATTATCAACGAGGCACCAAACACTCATGCAAGTACCACAAAGGAGGGGTGAATGGAAATGTAAGCTAATCTAAGAGCTCTAAAATGAAAATAACAGGAAATATGCTAACTATAACAAAGATCTAATTACAGAAAATAGAAATGCAAACAAATGCCAAAAAGATGCTAAAAATGTTGTCTGAAAAGTGCAGAGGGATTGATTTGCCCTAGGTGGCGAATAAGTCCCAATATGATATTTTTTTTAGTGTTTTTCAGAATTTTAAAGATGTTTTAAATGTTCTACAAAATGCAATTACAAATGCAAAATGCGAATTTTTACTTTTTTCAATGAGATTGAATGCAAAAATGAAATCTAAATGAAGTTTTCACTAATGCAAAATGAAAAGTCCTAGAATGCAATAGCAAATCAATGCCCTAATTGAATTGTAATGCAAATGAGAACTAGGATGCAAAATGTAAATGTATCAAAAGTTTAAAGTGCTCAAAATTCAGTTTCACTAAAATGAACCATAGATTTTAAGGATTAGGAATACTATCTCCTTTACTCAATTAGGGTCTTTCACCTAATAGAAAGATATAAGTCCCACACACATAATCTAGGGGGTTCATTCAAATTAGGATGTATGTGATGTGGTATGATGTAAATGGACTTTACTAAATGCAATTGACTAATCTATATGACTGAAAAATGGATGCAAAAGTGCAATTATAACTATGTTTGAAAACACATTGTGATATGCAAACAACTATGTAAATGAAGAAATTATGCAAAACAGAAAGAACAGAGAGGAATCTAAGTGCACCTAGATGAAATGTGAGGATTCTGGTGTTTTTTGGATGCTGAGGAAATTCACTGATTTTTCATAGTCTACTAGTGAAAAACTGTTGGGAGCTACTTTTTGTCTGTTGGGATCTGAAATATGACAAAATTCAAGTTTACAATCCTAAGGTGGGACTCATTCACCATAGGTGGTGAATAAGTCCTCTCCCAAATTTTTTAAAAACTAGGAGACAAATTTGCAACACCAGATTTGGGAATGTCTACTTGTCGGGTTATCGAAGTCAAATCTGTAGAAAACAGACAAATAACTCTCTATAAGCTCGAAATTGACTTATGTTGAATTGAAGCACCTAGTTGACTTATGAATCACTCTTCAACACCCAATAACCTATCAAATCTACAAACAAGAGGTTGCAAACAAACAAGAAAAAGGGAAAAAATGATTAGGGTTTAGTGAATAGGGGTTTGCCTTGGTCAAACCTCACTTTTGGTAATTAAACCCTTGAGAAGATAATGAAATGCAAGAGAAAGATAAACTAATAACATGCAAATGCTATCAACTCACCTAACCCTTGATGTTGCAAATTTGAAGTAATGTCAATGGCTACTTCAAAGTGCTTGATTTGATGATATAGAATGCTTGAATGCTTAAGTGAATAGGTGGATAAGTGAACTTGATGAATGTGGGTTAAAATGAGATGAAAAGCACTTATGTATACAATTCTTGTGACTTAGTATCCATTCATACCTCATCACAAGCCGACATCAAGTGATTTTGAATAAAATACCGAAAGGAAATTTGAAATATTTTGAATTTGGGGCCAAGGGGGACTCATTTGCCACCCATGGTGAATGGGTTCCACCTAGGACCTAAAAACAAGTGTTGGGAAAAATGTTGTGTATAATGTTATTTGTTGAGATAACATTCAAAAACACACTTAATTAAGTCATATGAGGGAATAAAGGGACAAAATAAATCATGTGAAAGGTGTAAATAGTGAAAATGTCCCTAGAAAAGCATGAAATCTTGTTACAAGACTTTACAACACTTCAAAATAGGACTTGTTGATGTGTAAAAAGGTAATTTTTAGGTGAATTATATTAAATAGAGTCTAGAAGAATGTAGAAATGTCTTACAACACTTCACAACACCTTCACAAGACATCGTTCTTTGAATTGTAGTACCTAAATAAGTATGTTCAAGCCATGATACAACATAAAATCAAAGCAACATAGTTCCAACACCATGAAACAAGACCTAAAAGGCCATGAAAATGACAAGGGGCCATTTTTCTACAACACAAGTCCCCACTTGGATTTCTCCAAACATTGATACAAAGCGAACAACTAGAGATTTGGAGATGCTAGCTCCCCTCCACGAGACACAATTCTCAGGACCACCAAATCTCAAAATATGAAGATCCAGAGACCTTGAGGATTTATTTTGTTTCTACTTTGAATAGTGAAAATGTGGGGTGGCTTCAAAATGACTGTTCTTGAACCAAAAAATAGTAAGGATTTTGATCTTTACACAAATGGGTTGTATTAAGGACTTCAGATCGAGGTGGCCATACACATGGCAAGATTAGCTCAAGATTATGGAGAATCAAGAGGCCTCCCAGTCCTTTCCCTAAGGAAGTATTTTTATGTATCACACAGATACTATGGGTGACACTTGTCGGTATGACACATCTGCACCTGTTGTTAATGACTTTTGTCACAACACATTTTTATATAGTGATTGGAAGAGCTTGGCTTTAGCCCGTTACCACTTGAGTTGTTCCCTTGGGGTGAGTACTTTTTCCCACCAAGGCAGACTCTCTAAAGATAAATAATAGCAAAGAAGTACATGTGTAGTTCGACCACCTATTTTGCGCTAGGAGGGAACACACACAATGCCTTTTCTTCACACTCGCATGATTGTTCAATTTTAGCTCCAATTGAAATGTGTATAATTTTAGACAACCAACGCCACTAGAATGCTTTTGATTCTCAAGATTGCCGTGAAGTGTGAGAGAAGTGCATACACATTCAAATGACACAACTTGTAAAAAATTACAAAGCAAGGAAGACACAAGTTTGTTTTAAGCCCAAATAAAGATGAATTATTTTTAGAGCACCAAGATTAAATATGAGTTTGTCTTGTTCAATTTTAACCCAAATCCAAAGTCTAGTAAGTTCCTAATGTTCAATTTTAACCAAATTTGACAAAGCTTGAGTTGTTGGTTAATTTTAAGCCCAAAGTAATGCTAGTTGATCCTAAAGCATAAAAGGAAAATAACATATGATGGGTTATTTTCCAATGAGTGTTTGAAAACATTATTACAATGAATATCAAATTCTTTCTATTTCACTTCAATGCTCCATGATCCTCTTAAAACCTACAATACATGCTCCAAATGTTAGATGAAATTTCAAGAAACGAGAAGATATGAGGGTTAGATAAATGACAAAGCATAAAAACCCTAAAACTTAGACCAAGTTACAATGTGATTTGACTTTAGGTACAAAATTGAAAATTTTAACTCTACAAAAATTGAGAAACACATACAACATTGCATATCTAATGAAATTCTACCCTATTTATAAAAAAAAAGCTCTAAAAAAGACCAATATATGACCAATATATGACCATTTTAAGATGGGGTTCAAAAGTAAGAAAAAAAAGGCAACCATGTTTACAAAGGCGACACTATATTTCAAAGGTGACTCTATATCATTACAAAGGCAACACTATATTTGCAAAAGTGACGCTCTGGTGAAGAAAAAAAAAGGCAATGCTCTACACTAAACTAGGGACCTCAAAGGTGACTCTATGATGACAAAAGTGGCTTTGTTTGCAAAGGCAATGCTATATTTGCAAAAGTGATTCTCTAGAAATGTCAAAGGCGACACCACTTCCCGAAACTTGCAAAAACATGATTTCTAAGCCAAAATGTTAAAATTTTAAATGGTTGTCCCTCCTTCTAGTGCCAAAATGTGAATGATTATCTGCACCAAGCTAAATAAAGACAACACAAATAAGGTTAGTCATTCAAATTAGCACAACCATCATTCCCTATGAGATTCTTGATCAAACAAAGATGAAAATGTGAAACAAAAGCACAAAAGAAAGAAAATGAAAGCATGTTAACAAACTAAATAGATCAAACCTCCATCCCATAGGGGGATTAGTGTCACTTTGATGTGGAAAGTGGCCTTTTCCCAATCCCTTTGATAAGCTTCAAAATACTTGATGAATTTGGAGTAGAGTAACAATGCCTAAGATTGTGGATGAAAATGGATTTGATAAATGCCAATTATCCTCAAATATAGTGATAGCAATTGGATGATTGATGCATGAAATGAGCATAATGACTTTGCACGAGATTGTGGATAAATATTATGTAGAGAAATCCTCTACTTATAGGATTCAAGGGTTGAAAAATGAGAGAAATTGGTGAATGTGGGATAAAATGGGAGCCAATGAGAATGTGGCACTTGTCATAATTCTATTGGAGGAAGGTGGAACACATTTTGGGAAACGTGTTGAGGAAAGGGGGATGTAAGAGGAATAAATAAGAATGTAAGAGGATTTGAAAGGTTGTAAGAATAATTGAATATGGTTGAGATGTGAGAGGATGTAAGAGGAGTTAATGAGGATGTGAAAGGTTTTTGAAATCCTTTGGAGGGAAATTGAATGAGAGGTGGTTGAGAGGAATATTCCTTGGAATATGTCATTGTGAGGATAAATAGAGGAATTAGTTAATTAAAAGAAATAAATTTCATGTGCAACCTGGTTAGTTGACCATGGGTTGATTTAACTCTTGTGGAGTTAAAAGTTGGAGGATTTATTAATGCTGATTAGAAAGGTGATTTAGGATTAATTAATTCAGAATTAATTAATTTCAATGGATTAGGAGATTGTGACATTTGATTTGATTGATTTAATCAAATGGAAGGATTTAAGAGAATTTAATTAAATGACTTGATTTAATTAAATATGATGAATATTAGTTAGAAGAAGGGTGAATTAATCAATAAATTTAATTATTTGATTAATACTTGAATTTGTTGAATTTAACTAAATAATGATAATTATTTAATTAATTAGTTAGTTCGAGGTGAATTAGGAAGAAATTGTGTTAGTTAATCAAAATAAGATGCATAGTATCAATCATGACTTTTTACGTGTCTATAGTTACAATCTTAACATAGTCTGTATTGTTATGCCTTGTATAACCACCCCATTTTATCCTAGAACAAAATGGGTCCCCATTTTTCTTTCGTTTTCTTCACCTTTGGTTGTCTGGTTTGGTCTTAGGAGTTCTTTTGTTTTCTTCTTGAGTTTGTCTTTTATTCTGTCAAATTTTGGTTTTGCCTTAGCCAGAGTTGGGCTTCTTTTTTTTTTAAATGAATCAAATGAATCAAATGATATATTTTATATGCTTTTGGGGACTAATGAAGGTGTTGTTATGCAGGTTGAATCATACATTAGAATGTTATTTTTCAAGGAAGTCAGTTGGAAAGCATACCTCAGCCACATTTGGTATAAAAACTCTTCAAAGGATAAAATCATTGAGACCAGCTTGATGTCTTGCCAACTGGCGGTTTGGTTATGTTCATTTGAAATCCAAAGGGTCGTTGAGATGTTTCAGTCGCTATGAGTTTTTATGTATCTCTCCGCTTGGAAAGAAGTCATGCCAACCCTTGTGCACAAGGTTAGCATCGAGGAGAACTCCTGCCGATAGATGGAAGTCTCGACGAAAGGTGATGCCTTTGGCATAGGGTTTGGCCGAAGGGGTGAAGTCTTGATGAAAGGTTTGAGTTCGACATAAAGGCGTGGTGTCGGGGTAAAGTCTCACCGACAGGGTGGACTCTTGCCGAAATGAAATGGCCTTGGGGAGATGTCCTGCCGACATGGGAAGGTCTCACTAAGAGGGATTGCCTTCGGTGTAAATTCCGACAAAGGGGTAAGGTCTCACTAAAGGATGGTGCCTTCGGTATAATGTTTTGAGTTCGGGGAGAGGTCCTACCGACTGCCGGAGGTCTCGACAAAAGAAGGGTTGCTCAGGGAGAAGTCTTCCTGACTTGCCGAAGTCTTGCCAAAAGGTGAGGGCTTCGCTGTAACGTCTTGCCGACCGCTGGGAGTCTCACCGAAAGAGGTTGCATTTGGGAAAAGGGGAGTCTCATCAGTATAACCTTTGGCCAACAGGATGGGATCTCCCTAAAATGAAGTGAGCTTGCTGAAAGGAGGTGTCATCACTATGAAGTATTGAAAACCAAGTGGGAGTCTCATCGAAATGCAAGGGTTCAAGCTTGGGAAGAATGGAAGGGGTCGGTGTAATGTCTTATCGACAAATGGTGGTCTCATCGAAGAAATTTGAGCTCAACATGATATCTCGCTAATGATGGTATGTCTCGCTGAAGGTCTTGTGGCTTCGCTACGATATCTTGTCAACTGAGAGAGTCTTGCCGATAGGGATGGACTTTCCAATGGAAAGGGATATCCGTATGACTAATGGGAACCTGTTGTGACCTCCTACTGATTGAACAGTGTCTTGCCGAATGTAGATGTTTTTCCAATGGAGGAGCACAGCGGTAGGACTCCTAAGGATTTGCTATGATGTCTGGCTGATAGCGGTAGTCTGGGTGACAACTTTATGTTGTGGTATAACTCTTGCACACTTGCTATGACCTCTGGCCAATAATGATTGTCTTGCGATGGTTTTTTGTGATATCGATATAAATTTTGCATTCAATATGAGGTCTCATTGACAGTTGTATGCTATGTTGATGTTGCTGTAGAGTATAATTGCATCGGGGAGACACGACAAGTGTCTCACTGACATGCGATTCCATTTGAGTAGCCTTTGACCACCTAGAAAGCCTAAGTGGCATGCATTCAACCAATCAGAGGGAACTGAAGGTGAACCATTGGAAGTTTGACTGATTGACTACCCCTATGAAGAAGATCAACAAAGTGTGCTTGACATGGGTTGGCTCAGTGAAGCAATGGTGTTTGGATCTAACAAGGGAGGTCGGATGCTGCTTCTCGAAGATGGTCAACTTGCAGAAAGATCTTGAGCACAAGAAAGCCGAAAGGAAGAAAAGGCCACGATTCTCAGTGACAACTGGGATCTCTACTGGAAAAAGGTAGATTGATATTAATGGCTATACTCCAAGGCATTCAAAGCAGCTCTGATGGAAGTTCGAGGGTGGACACAAAGGCTAGAAGTTAATGTGATTATTCCACAAGATCTGGAGGCCATTCCTAGAGCGATCCTTCACTGACATGGATAGCGGGGATACACATTTAATGCAGAAGTAACTTGATTAAAAAGATCCAAGGGCAGATCTTTCTGGAGGCTGATATTTTGTAAAACCCTAAAAGAGGGGCCGACTTTATTTTTGGCACGTTCTATATATATGGCACTTTTTCCTCTTTTTAGAAAGGGGATATTTTTTAGGGACAAGAGTAGTAGAAAAAGGAGGATAGATAGAGATTTTAGGGACAAACATAGATTTTTCAGCAGTAGGGATTTTTTGAAAGATAGAGGAGACAGAACTACATCCTGTTTCTTTGTAATGGGAGCTTCTTTTCTCTTCTTAGTTAGAATTAGAGGGTAGATAAACTCGAGAGTAGAACACAATAATGTATCTTTCAAATTTTCATAGTGTAGATGGAGATGATTTGGAGTCATGGATTTTCTGTACACTGGTGATTGTGCCAGATTTGTAAATGTTGTTTATCTGTTTCACAAATAGTAGAAGCAACCAGGTTTAAATGTACTTCATATTATGCTTTAGAATGGTATTTATCTTGTGTTAATCATTTGATTTGAGAAGTTTTCAAGGAATGAAATTTTATTTTATGTTTTGTTTAAATGGTGATTTACAATCTGTTGTTGAAGTTAGCACTATGAATGAATGAAACTGTGTGTTAATCACAAGCTAATTTTGTTCTACAATTTTAGTTAGGAATTCCTTGAAAGGTAACAAGTCTAGTTAAGTTGGATGAATTATCATTCTCTTTAGTTCCAAAGCTTTGATCTATCTTTTTCTGTTTCTTTAAAAAACCTGGTTAAAGTAGGTTTAAATTTATGTTTGATCTTAGAACAATCCACAAGCTCAACACTAGTAGGCCCCTTGAACATTATAGTTCACATCAACCATTGAGTGAAATCAACACAGTTGAGAACCAATTACCAAGACCTTGGGAGTTAGATATCCATGTGTTATTCTCTCTTTCATGAGAGCAGGATAGTAATATTCTATTTACTGTTGTTGTGCTCATCCAAACCATCAACATGTATAATATGCTTTTAGTATAGCCACCACTACTAGCTCCTCACTTGTGGTAGCTCACACCAACATAGCATTACATCTAACTACTTGTGGTACCTTCTACCATCTTCCAAAATATTATCAAACTCTCAAATTATATCATGTGATATCTATATTGTAAGGAAGCTAAGGTAGCAGAACAACTTCCTACCCTAATCTTGAGACCTGGGGATAATACAAAACTTTACAGATCTTTACAATAGTTACAAAAACTTAAGCAAAAATAAACATAAATATCATGCATACCATAATATAATGATTTATATGGGGAAAACCATTTTATGTTAAAAACCACACACTCCAAATCCAACCAATACATTATTTACAAATCATGCAGATGAAAAAATACTTGTAGAGAAAGTTTCTCATAGGAGTATCACCAACCAGAGATCCAAAGACAACACGACTGTTATCAATCTCTTAGAATACATCACAATAAAAATTCTAATATAACACCCTCATAGGGGTGGTGGGCCTAGCTTAATTGACTAAAGCATTTTTTTATAGACAAGAGTTCATGAGGTCTAGTCTCCCCACTGTCTTCATGGTATTGGAGGGTATGCCACGCCAACATCACTAGTCATGTAAAAATTTTACTAGGTGCACTACAGTTTATAGGGGGCTACCTAATTCCTGCAGTCTGAAAAAAATATAATTCTCTCATAAAATAGGGTTGTATTCTAGGGAAGGACAATCCAACAAAATCTCTAATGTTAGATATGAGACCTAATGATGAATAGTCTATATTTACAATAATAAAATTTATACATAAAATATGGAATTTGGGGGCACTACCCACAAACCCCCGCTAGGGCATGTTGCCCTCAAATCCCCCACTATGGGGATGAGCCCCTAGACCCTACATGGGGGGTACCTCATGCCTCCTCATGTGTTCACTTATTAACAATAAACATTTTGTAATTGCAAGGTTGAGAAAAATTTTCCCAACATATATTTTCCACAAGTGGTTATGCATCACTAATCATGCTCCATCGAAAACTAAGCTTGTATAGGTTTATGAGTTCTTTTTCTAGATGACTTGCAGTTGTGAGATATTATAAATGACTTGTGCTTGTGAGTTCTTATTCTAGATGAATTATAGTTTTGTGAGTTTTTCTTCTATATGACTTATGGTTGTTGTTAGAGCACCACCATATGTAGAAAAATTATGTATGCTACCTATAACTTACTACCATAATATTACCACATGATATCCAACACAAATGTTATACCACAAAAGTAGAAACTTGTTGCATCTCACCACAAAGTATTTCATAGATAAAATATTCTTGTAAGGACTCTTTACAATTGAATATCACCAATCTAAACATTCCCCCATTTAGTATTTATCATAGGTGAAAGTGTGATCATCCAACCCAAGAAATTAACTTCATGCTTAGAAATGGGTCAAGACCATATTATCCCTAAACCGCATGAACTTCACAATACTTACAGGTTTTATAAAAGAATCTATAATGTTTACCTAGGTATCAATTTTCTCCATCTACTCCTTCCTATTATCAACCATTTCCCTTAAAAAAATATATTATACAAAAATATTTTTGGTTTAACATGGTAAACAAGATTCTTGGCTAGACAAATTATACGATGTGGATCACCCTTCATCATTATTTGACTCTTAAAACCAATATTAATTATCAATATTTCCAACCATACTATTTCCTTACAATCATGTGTTGTGGCCATATATTCTACTTTAATAGTTGATAAAGCAATCAACTATTGCTTCTTACTCATCCAACTCACTACTCCAAATAAAATAAACACATACCACCTATAGAACTTTAGTTTTCAATACCTCCTATATAATATGAATCAAAAAGTCCCTATATAGTCAATTCTCAATACATATCATTAGCACCATGATAAGAAATCATCCATATGACTTGAATACTCCCTTCACACATGCTCAATGTTTTTTACCTAGTTTTGATATAAACTTACTTAGAACTCCCATTGCTTGGGAAATGTCTATTATTGTACAAACCATTGCATACATGATAAATTCCTACCATATTTTCATGATAAACCTTCCTCATGTCCTCCAAATACTCAATAAATTTAATACATTGTTCCATACTCAACTTTGTGCCAACTAGTATGGATGAACTTATTGGTTTAAAATAATACATTCCAAACCTTTACAATATTGTTTGAAGATATTTCATCTAAATTGGCTATGATTTCAAAATTTTTTTTGGGGGAGATAAAGTGGTTTTTTAATGTAGGATTAGTTGGTTTTGGGAGTTTGCAAGCTTGGGGTGGGTCTTTTTTTGTGCTCGAGGGGTTTTTTTTTTTTTTGGTCTTTCTTTGTGTTGTCTTGTGTGCTTGGTGGTTGGATTCGAGTGTTTGAGTTTTGAGTTGTGTATAGAGCCAGAGGCTGCTCCTTTCGGTTCGAGATTATTATCTTTTTTCATGTTGTTATGGGGGAAAATTTCTTCCCTTCTAAGCATGCTATGGCTACTGATTTTTTGACCAATGCTTCAAATGGAGTGGGATCTTCATGAGGTGTTTTTTTCTTGGATTCTAAAAGTGAATGGTTGTTTGGAAAAGAGTGAGACTTGTATGGTTTTGGTTATCCAATTAAATTCTATCTCAAAGATGCTAAGTATTGGAGAAACCATGCATTAGTTTGTAAATTCATGGGCATCAAAGTCTCTTTCCCATTTTTGGAATCCTGGGCTCATTGGACTTGGAACTTGGAGGGAGACATGGATGTTTTGTAGGTTGCAAATGGTTATTTTATGGTGGTTTTTTCATGTATTATAGATCATAATAAAGCTTTTGAGGGAGGTCCCTACTTCTACAATCAAGTGGAGTTATTCTTGAAACCCTAGCACACAGGTTTTAATTTGGCTAAAGAGCTTCCGTTGAGGGTGCTAGTCCGAGTGAGATTTCCCTAGCTTTTGATTGAGCATTGGAGGAATGATGTATTACACATGATTGCACTTTTATTGGGTAAGCCAGTGGGGCTGTCACAACAAACATTAGAGATTAGGGCCTTGTCTTTGTCCCTTATTTGTGTGGAGATTGATTTAAATAACCCTTTTCCTAATTTGTTAGAACTTCAAGTTGGGTCTTCATCATGGATTCAATAGTTGGATTATGAAACTTTTCCTTTTTGATGCTGAATCTAACATGAATATGGGCACCGGCAACGTAAGTTCCCTAAAATTAAGGCTTTTGGATCCTCCTCTTATGGGGTTTCTGCTAAGATGCTTCCTCACTCAACTCCATTAAGAGATAAAGGGAAAGCCCTTATGTCTAAAGAGGAAATTGAAAAAGAAGGTTTTGTTATAGTAAAATCTCATAATAAGGGACTAGGAAAAGAAGAACCCTCCAGGACATGCAAGATGATGCAAGTTTTAACTATTTTGAGTTCTTGGAAAATTTAGACTAGAAAGAGGCTATCCTAAACAAGGGTATCTCTATTGATACTACCCTAGTGGGAGAGCAGTAAGTTTCTCAAAAATTTGGCAGTGAGAATCTAAGTGTTGAAACATGTACCAAGTTAATGTCTAGTCACACCTTGGAATTTTCTGCTTTACCTATTATTCTAGTGGAGTTAGAGGTAAATGTTGATCTATACATGGATCATATGGTTTCACATTCTTTGACTCCAACTTAAGATTCTGGAAAGGGCTCCCTAGTCTCCTCGTCATTGGGGTTGCATCAGAAAAGATTTAAGGGGAACTCAGAGAAGTCTTTCAAGACTTGGAGGAAGAAAGATCGAGAAAATATCTAGTTAATGGGTAAGAATTTGGTGGATTCGAGCTCAGTAAAGCCTCTTGAATCCCATTTTTCTAAACCCCAAAAATGATTGTTCTCTCTTGGAATGTGAGGGGTTTGAACAACATCTCTTGTCAAAAGGTTGTTCAGGTATTGATAAAGGCTTATTTCCCTAATGTTTTATTTATCCAGGAATCTAAGTTGTCTGTGGAAGGTATGGCTAAGATATCTTCCAAAATTTGGTGGAATGGTCAGTTCCAGTGCATTGGGGCACAAGGTAGTGCTAGTGTGATTGCTTGATTCTAGGATAATCAAAAGATCTCCCCCTTGTGGTGGGTTGCAAGTCAATTTTTCTTGTCCTTGGTTGCTCAAAGTTTTGAGTCTAGTGAACTCTTGTTTCTTTCCAATTTCTATGCTCTGACTGACTTGCCTAGAAAGATTCATCTATGGGACCATATAAGGTATGTGAGATATTTAGCTCCTTTGTTTCCTTGGGTTGTTGTTGGGAATTTTAATTCCATTCCCAACCTTGATGAAAAGAGGGGTGGTTTGGATCATTTAGAGCCCTCTTCATCTTTGTTTAGTAATAATATTGTATACACCTAAAAATGGTCTGAATAATTTAATTAATTAAATAAAATTTATTTGATTAATTAACCTTTAATTCATCTACTATTAAATAAATAAAATTATTTATTTATATAGTTCACTTCTAATTCTTCTATCTTTATCATATTATTTCATTGTAATTAAATAAACGAATTGAATACTTTGTTTTATTTAATTATTGAATTTCTTCTATAATAATCTATTTATTCTATCTCAACCACACCATTCTATTTTAATTAAATAAACAAGTTTTATACTTTGTTTTATTTAATTACCATGTTTCTTTCACATTTATTTAATAAACAAATCTCTATAGTTTGTTTTATTAAATTAAATGTCCTCTTTTGCTAAATTGAATAAATCCAAATATTAAATAAGAGCATGTTTCTACAACTATTTCCTCTTTTCACTCATCATATACACCTACCAAATTAGATATTTGATATCTAATTAATTCAACTCAGCCTTCACGGACAAAATTGGAGACAAATTACAAGAAAAATTCTTCATCTTCTTCCATTGATTCTTCCTATCCTCTGGCTGAATGTTTTTGTGGGGAGGAACAATCTCCATAATCTTCTCATATTTCTTCATCTTTCACCATTGAATCTTTCAAATCAAATCCAGACCCTTACTTGCTGCCATATCATAAATATGTTGTCGAGAAATCTATAAATACAACCTCTTTCTACAGGAAAAGGATCCCAACTTTGTGCAATCTTACTCTATAGAAATAACATTAGAGTAATTAAGCATTTGAGCATTAAGCAAACAACAAATAGTAACTAGCAATCATATAGCAATAACAATCATGGCTTTTCATTTAGCTACATCTTAGCTTACAGTAGTTTGTTTTATCATTTTCATGTCAATTTTAGCTACATCATCATCACCATATCATTTAGCAATCATCACATAGGATTAGTTTCATGCATTTAATAGCATCTCATTCTCTAGATTGTCATTTTAACAATCACAGTGCTTAACAATATGAGAGCCATAATGATTTAATAAATCTTTGGAGATAGGGAACAATAAGACACTTTCAATGGAGTCCTACTTTAATTAGATTAATTATTGTTTAAATATCTTGATATAATGTCTTATTTAAGTGTGTTTGTCATTCATTACATATATTTTACTCACACATAAATTGGCACCCACTGTGGGGCCCAAAAACCCCATTTTTAACATTTTTTTTGAAAAGTGTGCTCACAGGTTTCTAAAGTGTTTTGTTTTAGCGCGTTCGAGATTTTTTATGGTGCATACGATAGATATTTTAGCACATCCAAGTACTATTATGGTGCATCCAACAGATATTTTAGTGCATACAATCACTGTTACAATGCATCCAGTATTTTGTTTCACTAGTCAGGGGGTTTCCTTTTAGCGCATTGACCCTTTCTTTTAGCATATTCATCAATTTATGTAGTGCATAGAACTATTATTTCAACACATTTACATTTTTTTGGTGCATCTAATGACTATTATGGCACATCAAAGTATTTTTACAGAATCTTAAAAATATGAGGATTAATCACTATTTTCTGTGTTCTAGGTACAAAATATGCTTGTCGAAGACGATTGTTAGAAACACTTATGCTAGTCAAAGAATTTTTTTTACAAATTACTAATGGTGTTTATAGGGATTTTTTTTATTATTTCTTTTCCTTTGATTAAGATAGTGCATCTAGCTTAATTTAAGAAATAGTTTGAACCCCATGTCCACTATGTTTTCAAAGCAATAGGCTTATGCTCTCCCCTTAACTAGGTGATCAAAATGCTATACTTGCTATCTTGCTTTATTAACACCTTTAAAAGGCCTACCATAGTGGGAAAAAGTACTCACCCTATGAGAAAGACCTAAGTAGGAACAACCAAAGCTAGGTTTTCCAACCCACTCTAATCAAAAGTGAATTTGGGGAAACCCACAATTCAACAAAAGTGTGCATGATAACCATCCCCAAAATATTTTTTCTAAAGATTGGGAGGTCTTCTGAGGGATTTTATCAATTTCTGCTCCAAACGGATACCCTATCTACGAACCTTAAGTTAGTATCTCAACATGTTAGTTTCTGAACACTTTTTATACCACAATGCAAGGGGAGGGAAGAATCTACCCCCAAGACACTCACCATATAAATATCAAAGACCCTGGCCAAAAGTGGAGGATTCAACTTTGGCTAAGACTTGGGAAAGGAAAAAATATGGGCACTCTCTAGGGGGTGACATGACTGTGTGAGCTGACATATTTTTAAGATGTGGGATGTGGTATCTTAAGTGACCTATTTGAAAATTAGAAAAAGTGCTTGAACTGTCTTTATTTGTGTCAAACTAGTGGAAATTAAAAGAATCATATATGATTCTAGAACACTCACTACATGTTTAATGCATAGAATCTAAACAACTATTTACAATCTGGCTTTTGTGTGTGAAGTTATTTTTCAAAAAAAAATCATCTATATCAAAAGTAATTAATTCCTACAATTTCCAGACAAACAAATTAGTTACCATATTAGTAATCAGAATTTTATACACTGGACAAATTCACTGATTAAAACTAGAAAAACCAAGCAAACTATCAGAATCAAAAAATATTTTCCACAAAAGCGCATTCACTATCTTTTTTGGTGCATACAATTTGTTTAACAACACATCTAGGAATCTTTTAGCACACGGGAGGTTTGTTTTATCACATTGAACCCAAACTTTAGCACATCAGAGTAATAGTTTGGTGCATAGAAGCAATAGTCTAGCACATTCAACCAATTTTCTAGTGCATAGACGAAACAATACAATGAATTCAACCAATCTTTTAGCGCATCAAAACAAAACTTTAGTGCATCTATCGGGTCTTTTAGCGCATTGGAAGATTGATATAGTGCATCCAAAAAATCAAAATTTAGAGAGCTATTATTAGTGTTTGTCAAACTTTTATCATCAGAATTCAAAATTTTCTCAGAATATAAACTTTCCTAAATCAAAACAGATTCTTAAACCTACATAAACTAGACTTTACAATTGAATTTTTTCAAATCAAACCAATATCTACCATCCAAAAGTGTCTCAATCAAACACATTTCATTAGTAAGTTAAGCTTCAGGATCAACCATCCTAAATCAAAGAAATGAAACTATATAATCAAACTTATCAACTTAGTCTAATCAATATAATCTATCATTCTATTTGACTTGAGTTAATATCCTTGACACTATACCAAACTAAGATCAAAAGTTTATTGAAAACAATAACGTTCATAAGTCCATTTTAACAAGGTCATGAAGACTAAGATTCCAATAAAAGTAAATTAAAACTCAAACCACCATGGCTGAAATGGATGCAGAGCAATTGAATGCTTTCACTCAGCAGATGCAAAACCTTCAACAATGACTCCAAGACATATAAAGAAAAACCACAGAAAGAAACCGAACAATGAACATGAGACCTTCTTCACCAAAAACTACATCATCCAAGTTCAATGTATTTGAATTTTTGCAAAAGTTCACTAAGCCCAAATCTAAGCCCTCAAACACAAATGATATTGAGCAATCCTATCATGTCATGCATTTATCTCCATCCACCATAAGCCAAAATAAACCTCAAGATTCTTTCACTTAAGTTAAAAATTCCATCCAATCATCCTCTTCTATCATATCTTCAACATCCAATGATTCACGTCAATCTCTCAATCCAAATCATGTTAGCATAGAATCCCCTACACATCAAGATCAAAATATTATTTCCACTCCATCCAATGATATCGAAATTCCACAAATTCTTCCAATCTTTGATCAAGATCCCATTTCTCAAGAATCTTATGATGATCCCCTCCTTTCACTTTTCATCCAAAATAATTCCCTTAAATCTCAAGAGACAACTATCCTTCCAAGTTATTCTTCCACATCATCTAATTAATCCATACCATCCCATTATTCTATTGCATCACAAGAGCATGGTAGTTCCTCCATCCTATCTATGATGTCTTACCAACTAATGATCAAGACATGCTTTCTACAAAATCTCATGATTCCCTTCCTCATCAAGATCAAGATATGCTTGCATTCAAGGATACCCTTTCATCCCATGAAGATGTTTATCCTTCTCATGATCAAGATATTCCTTTCATACCACTTCATAATCCTTTTCCAAGTCAAGATCAAAACACCCCATCATCCCCATGTCAAGAGCCTATCACACCTATTCAAGCTATCCATGAACCCCCCACCTATAAATTGGGATCCTCCACCTTTATCCATTCTAGTTTACTTCCAACACCTATCCTCTCATCCATATCATATCCTCCCCAAAATGGACACGAATCTTGTTTCACAAACAATACATATCCCATTGGTAAACGAATGTTTTAAAGTATGAATTACAAGGGAAAAGGATTAGGCCTTCATGAACAATATATCCTAGAACCCCTTTCTGTTCAAAGAAACCCATATCACAATGGCCTTGATTATATGCCTAAGTGTCCTAGTTCATCAAGCCTTTCATCTATCCTAGGTCCTCATTCAAGTTCATCAAACATTCCATCTATCTTAGGTCCTCATCCTAGTCCATCGAACCTTCCCTCTATCCTAGGTCCATATCCTATTTCTCAAGAACAACAAAGGCACACATCCTAGATACACTTTCAAAATTCTACCCACATTAACTCATCCATAATACCTCCATATCATTCATCTCAATCCACCCCTCCCATTTCTCTTGGAAGCAATTTGGGTGCCAAATATCAAAAGCTTCTATATCAAAATCCACATGTATCAAAGGATCAACACGTCTCCTCGAAGAGACATGCAAAATAAAAGAAAATTTGATCCAAAATAAAAATAAAAATCTAAAAGGCCACAAAGGCCCATCAAATAAAAAATCTCAAATACCACAAAGGTCTATAAATCAAAAGACAATTTCAAAAGGTAACAAAGGCCCATCAAAGCAAAAAGGAAATTTTCAAAGACCACAAAGGTCCATAAATCAAAAAGAAAAATGTCAAAGGCCACAAAGGCCCACAAAGAAAAAATCAAAGTCAAAAGTCATGTGGATTCCTAAAAGTCTCATAGAAGCTATAAAATCTAAATTGGCATCCAAATTTGCTAGTCCAAAAGCTTCCTCCAATTTTCCATCTAATAACCTATCACCTTCCAAATGCACTTTTCCTCCATCACTCCACCACCCTTCAAGGTGTGTGCCAACGTTGATCTTTCCATCCTTTCCATCTATCCATCAACAGGTCATCCAACCTCCTATCCATTATCCAACATTCATCCCCCATCATTCACCTTTAATCCAAACCTTTACATAAGTCCTTAGATTCTTCCATCATATCATTAATCTGCCAACATTTAGGAGTATAATTCCCATTCCCATGGTTTATTAGTGGGATATTTGGTTGTGAAACTTGATGCTTAAGTCCTTCCTCCATCTTCCTATCATCCACATCCTATCTTCCATATTCCTCTTACACTCTACACTTAGGGACAAGTTTCATCCATCTTATCATTCATGGTCATTATCCTTTTTATGCTCATTCCTTACATTTCCACCTTTGATCTTGACAAGGTTAAGGATATTCTTGAACATCATATATCTTATCCTATACACTTTATCCATATCTTCCATACCATATCTTTCATCTTATCCATATTCCATCATTCTTACTAAATACATCCTTTCTTCTTTTCCTTGGTCTTGATGAGGAATAGGGGAAAAATACTTGGGCATTGTGTCCATATCTTATCTAGTTGATCTTGATCATCCCATTCATTATCTTTATCCTTGCATTTCTTCTATTCCATATCTCCTAGCTTATCAAAATCCATGTCATCATGTCCCTTTACAACCTTGAATCTTATCATGCAAATCATATTTGTGTCTAGATTTAAAACATTATCCAATCATCATATCTTTTGTCAATCAATCATCAAAAATCATCAATCTTATCGTACTTAGAGGAAATCAGTGATCCTAATTACTTATCATCATCATGCCTTATGGAATCAATCATTTCTGGAATCCTAATCAATCAACCATTATCATCTTTTGACAAGAGATATGTTGCTTGTGTGACATGTTTGTAGTGAATCTTTCATGTTGATCTATCATTTATCCATGGTTACATTAGCCCTATTGTGGGGCATCTTGTTCCTTCAATCAGTCATATCATCTCACTTCATCTTAAATATCTTGAAAAATAAAAAATAAAAAATAAAAATTAGAAAGTCCTAAAAAAAATGGCCGCCTTGATGAAAACCTAGAAAACATGCATCTTGGTGACAGCAAAAAAAACAAAAAAGAGAAAAATACAAGAAAAGAAAGAAAAAAACAAAAAAATCAAGAAAATACAAAAATACAAAAAAAAATCTGAAAATCTGAAAAAGTGCAATAAAAACACGTAGTGAAAACTTGGAAATAGGTGCTACTTGTGATTTAAACTAGATTTTCCATCTATTAGATGCATTTCTTGGCCATTCGCTTTCACCATCATTCATTGAGAAACTCCATGTACATATCCTATCATCGTGGTTGTGTCTCACCTTGGCTTGGGAGCAAAATCCTGAACTCGTTGGGGGCAATAAACTTTGAGCTTAAACAAATAGACAAACAACAGTATGACAATGCAACAAGCACAATTATCATAGTGAAACTCAACATTGAACATACATCAAACATCAAAACCTTTCAAAAAATCAACCATCCATATCAAACAACTACAATCAATCAATCAAATCAAATCTAAATGGATGATATTCTTTTGAATCACAACTTTATTGCTTTAGATGGAATGTTCAAATGTTGTACTTTGATTTTTGTTATCATTTATTTGGAGCAACTCGATGATGTATTGAATTAGAGAAGCTAGTAAGGAGAATGATATTTTCTTTGTCTATTGTCTATGAGTTGGTCATTATTAGTATGTGAATTGTTGTGAGATGTGCTCTACAAGTATCACTGATGACATTCCCCATTCACATATGAAAGTGATTAACTCTTGTTTGTTTTATGCAAGAAATGCTCAAGTCATCTCGGTTTAATTATACCTAGATACTTGTGTTAACTTGCAATATCAAAAATCATGAAAGTACTACTTAGGTCATCATTGGTCTAAATTATACCATTGATGCTTGTACTCACTTTCAACATTTTAAAGGCTCAATAATGATAAAATCATGGAGAATCAACTGTTAAGATGACAACATTGCATATTTAGATTCGCATGGTTAAATTAGATTGCATCCATATTAGTTTGCATCTATATTTAAGATTTTCCAAGGCTGTCAAATTTTCAAAGTGGCAGAAATCACAAAATCTCCAACTAAATAAGTGTATACATCAAGTATTGGTACATCATCAACTCTTAGTACATTAATCAATCCTATACTGGGGCATATCAATCAAAGCTAATAAACCACATTGACTAATGATATCTATATCAGCCTACACCAAATTCGGAATCATGTCCCACGTCTTTGGGAAGAACTCTAAAATCCTCCTATGATCATAACATATCACAAATCAACAATATTATCAATCAATCAACCTATCAATCTAATCAGCTCTAGTGAGACTTTGATCAAATATCGTGAGCAACTATCATTGAACCTTGCCTATCATGACGTCAAACATCAACCTATCATTGATCCTCGCCTATCATGAGGTCAAACATTAATCTATTATTGATCCTTGCCTATCATGAGGTCAAACATCAATCTATTATTGATCCTTGCCTATCATGAGGTCAATAAATCAATCTATCAATGAACCTCACTTGTTGTGAGTTCAATCATCAATCTATCATTGATCATCACCTATCATGAGGTCAATCAATAAATCTATCAATGAACCTCGCCTATCATGAGGTCAATCATCAATCTATCATTGATGCTCGCCTATCATGAGGTCAATCAATCAATCGATCATTGAATTTCACCTATCATGAGATCAATAATATTTTAATCTATTAGGATCATCAATCAATATCAAATCAAAGGTTGACATGATAGAAAATCATCAAACATGAGGTAAATTAGGGAAACATTTAATCAACCGACAGAATCAATATTCTTTAGCAGGAGTTAAATCATTGAATTATCAAAAAATCATAAAATTTTGAAAAGTTCCAAAAACAATATCCAAAAAATCAATCATCGATTTATCTCCCAAGGGGGCATATATCCATCATCACCTGAAAAACAATGTCTGGGGCATATCAAATTTTTTTTGCCAATACTAGCAGTAGTAGCAAAAATTTCTTTAAAGCAATGCGTAAACACATCACTTCAAAGAGGGGAAAAATGTATACACGTAAAAATGGTATGAATAATCTAATTAATTAAATACAATTTATTTGATTAATTAACCTTTAATTCATCTACTATTAAATAAATAAAATTATTTATTTAAATAGTTCACTTCTAATTCTTCTATCTTTATCATATTATGTCATTGTAATTAAATAAATGGATTTAATACTTTGTTTTATTTAATTATCGAATTCCTTCTATAATAATCTATTTATTCTATCTTAACCACACCATTCTATTTTAATTAAATAAATAAGTTTTATACTTTGTTTTATTTAATTACCATATTTCTTTCACATTTATTTAATAACAGATTTCTATAGTTTGTTTTATTAAATTAAATGTCATCTTTTGCTAAATTGAATAAATCCAAATATTAAATAAGAGCATGTTTCTATAGCTATTTCCTCTTTTCATTCATCATATCCACCTACCAAATTAGATATTTTATATCTAATTAATTCAACTCGGCCTTCACGGACAAATTTGGAGACAAATTGGAGACAAATTGAAGGCAAACTTCTTCATCTTCTTCCATTGATTCTTCCTATCCTCTGGCTGAATTTTTTTGTGGGGAGGAACAATCTCCATAATCTTCTCATATTTATTCATCTTTCACCATTGAATCTTTCAAATTAAATCCAAACCCTTACTTGCTGCCACATCATAAATATGCTGCCAAGAAATCTATAAATACCTCTTTCTATAGGAAAAAGATCCCAACTTTGTGCAATGTTACTCTGTAGAAATAGCATTAGAGAAATTAAGCATTTGAGCATTGAGCAACCAACAAATAGTAACTAGCAATCATATAGAAATAACAATTATGAATTTTCATTTACCTACATCTTAGCTTACAATAGTTTGTTTTATCATTTTCATGTCAATTTTAGCTACAACATCATCACCATATCATTTAGTAATCATCACATAGGATTAGTTTCCTCCATTTAATATCATCTCATTCTCTAGATTTTCATTTTAACAGTCACAGTGCTTAACAATCTGAGAGCCATAGTGATTTAATAAATCTTTGGAGATAGGGAACAATAAGATGCTTTCAATGGATTCTTGCTTTAATTAGATTAATCGTTGTTTAAATCTCTTGATATATTGTCTTGTTTAAGTGTGTTTGTCATTCATTATGCATATTTTACTCACACAAATATAACCCAGCTAAATTTGATTGATATAATGGTTTGTTCACTTGGAGTAATAAGAGATGTAGGGTAGACTCTATCTCTAAGAGGTTGGATAGGTTTTTGGTCTCTAACTTTTGGTTAGGAAACCAGTGGATATCCAACTCTAAAATTCTTTACTGGAGAGGCTCGGACCACTAGCCTAGAGTCGTAGTTTTCTGTGTGAACCTTCTTTGTAGGATCTTATAAAAGTTTGGTGGTCTGATGATCTACCTTCACATGGGAAGCCATGTACACATTTATGAAAAGGTTTCATTTTGTGAAATTTTTGCTAAAAAAGTGGAATAGAGAATTCTTTAGGAATGTCTTTAAGGAAAAAGTTGCAGCTCAAAATCTTTTAGATATCTCTAGGAAGAATAGAGATCAATGAATTACTTAGGAATCCCTTAAAGCTGAAGTGGATGCTTTGGAGAGGCTATCTGAATGGGAGCTAAGGAAGGATCTTTTCTAGAAGCAAAGTGAAGGATTGGTTGGCTACATGAGGGAGATAGGAATATTGCTTTCTTCTTTGACTCTGTCAATGCCAGAGGATGTGGGAATCTTATCTCCTCTATTGTGTCCTCTCAAGGTGATCAATTATGTTCTTTCTATGACATCCCTCAAGAGGAAACGTGATATTTCTCTTCTTTATTCTCAGAGGATTCGCCTGAGAATCTAGAAGATGTGAATTAGGTCCTGGCTTGTATCCCCTCTGTTGTTTCATGTGAAGCTAATGTTGCTCTTAATCAACCAGTTTCCCTTGATGAGTTGGAGGAGGTTGTTTTCAGAATGAAAAAAGGGTAAGGCCCCTAGCCCAGATGGATTCCCTATTGAGTTTTTTTAAGAATATTGGGAGATCATCAAATGGGATCTTTTGGAGGTGGCACAAGAACCACAGGTTAATAAAGAAATGTTGAAATCCATGAACTCTACGTTCCTTGCTCTTATTCCCAAATGTGAGGGTGCTGATTCTTTTGACCAATTTCAACCAATTTCCCTCTATAATGTTGTTTATAAGATCATATCCAAGTTTATTGCTAAGAGACTGAACCCTTGGTTAGTTAATGTTATCTTAGAGGAGTACGGAGGTTTTGTGGCTAGCAGACATATCCAAGATGGGATTGTGATTACGGTTAAGGCTATCCATTCCATGAAGGTTTCCAAAGAGAAGGTCATGTTTGTCATGTTGGAAATGACTAAGGCTTATGATCAAGTCATATGGTCCTTTCTATGCAAGGTTCTTTGTGCCTTTGAGTTTGGTGAGTACTAGATTAATTTGGTAATGAGTCGTGTCATGTCAATGTCATACTTGGTGCTAATTAATGGGGTGCCTTCTTCTCTATTTGCTACTTCTAGGGGCCTTTGAAAGGGTGATCAATTGTCTCCCAACTTTTCATTATTATGGCTAAAGGTTTTGGAAGACTGTTTAAATCCCAGCTGAGCCAAAGGATTATTTAAGGATGGTCTTGGAGTGAAGACTTGTCTCCTCAAACCCATCTTTAGTTTATGGATGATACCGCTCTCTTGGGCATTGCCAAAATCTTGGAAGTGTGCAACTTTAGGCATGCTCTAGATATTTATCTTTTTGCTTTAGTTCAAAAGATTAATGAAGGGAAATGCTCTATTTGTTTCTTCAACACTTCTCTACTTATTCAATCAAGGATTTCTCGTATCCTCAGATTTTAGATTGGTAATCTTCTTTTTGTGTATTTGGGTGTCCCCCTCTTTGTTTCCCTTTTGCTTAGAGGAACTTGACAGAAGGTTCTAGATACATTTAGGGGTTATGTCAATAATTGGACTTGCAGGTGGTTGTCCTTTGCTGGGAGGATTATACTCCTAAAGGTTGTGGTTTAGGTGCTCCCTCTCTATAGATGTATGGTTCAAGTTTCTCTTGCTAGCTTCATTAAAGATCTTGATATGCTCTCTACAAAATTTTTATGGGTTGATAGTCTAGATACCAAGAAGTGGAGTTTGGTTAAGTGGGATGTCATTTGTAGGCCTATTCATCAGGGTGGCTTGGATCTTCAACAAATAGCTATGACTGGTCAGGCCTTGGTGGCTAAGCTTTATTGGCATTGGTGTATCAGTCAAGATCAATGTTGGGCTAAAATCGTCTAGGCTAAATTTGAGAGGTGTTGCAAATAAGGATATTCCTAGATACTCTTTGGATGGTAAGGGGTCTATTATTTGGGAAACTCTAAAAATACATGCTATCTTGATCAAGGAGGGTCTATTATGGATTTTTCACAAGGGCGAGGATGGTATTTTTTGGCTTGATTCCTAGGATGGTCATCCTCCTATCTTTACCACCCATCCTCATTTGCAAGATATGATATGAGTTTTTAGAGTGTTGGTTGGGAAAATGTTAGTGATTTCAAAGGTATAGAGCAATTGGGTTGGGTGGAGGTTGTTAGATGGAAAGGATGTCACTTGTGGCTCCTTGGAGGTTCTAATGAGGTATGTGTTGAGCTAGCTAATATTTTAGCAGAGAGAATCTACAGTACTTTGCAGCAAAGGGATGTCTTGGATTGGGCTCTATATCTTAAAGGGGTGTATTCAGTGCCTGCTAGGTATCATGAACTATATTGTAGAAAGTATGGAGAGGATGAAGTCCTTGATGGAAATACATGTGGAATAAGTATGTGTGGACTAAGTGCAACTTTTTCCTTTGGTTAGTTATGTGTGATAGGTTTCTTACTTGGGATAATCTTCTAAAGAGGGTATTTCATGGTCATTCCATATGCTTCCTTTGTGGTGCTAGTGAGGTGTCATCCTCACATATTTTCTTTCAATGCTCTTTTTCTAGATCTATTTGGCACTTATGGTGGCAGAGTGGAGACATTCTTGTGTGCATGCCCTTTCTCTCACTAATTTTTGTAGGACTTTGGGGAGACCCCTTGCTCACTCTTTCACTCTCTAGATGGCATGGAATATTGGGCCTTTGTGCAATATTTGGCAGATTTGGTTGGAGCATAACCACAAAATTTTCTAGGATAGAAAGCCAGTGGTTGCACAAGTCTGGCAACAGATTCTTGGTATGCTTCAAGAGACTATTTCTGCTAAATGTGAGGTTGGGGACCCTCTAAATGTTAAGGAGGCTTGGGTTTTGATGGGTATAGGTCTAAATGGTCTTAGCTCTAGGAGGGCTTGTTCCTTTGGGAGGAGACATCCCAACAAGAAAATTTTGAGAGAAGGTCAATGGGTCTTACCTCCTACTAGGATTTTTAAAATCAATACTAATGGCTCTTCCAGGGGAAATACGAGTTATGTTGGTGGATGGTGTTTGGAGAGATAGTTCTAGGGCTGCTATTTTCTTGTTTTCCAAGCATCACGATATCTAGAACAATAATTTCATGGAGGCTCTTGCTATTCTTGTTACCTTGGTAAAGGCTTGGGTGCTTAGATGACACAAGATTATCTGTGAATCTAATTCATAGATTGTGATTAATTTGTTAAATAAAAAGAGTATTGATGGGGTGGATTGTTAATTATCTTTGATTGTGTGAAAGATTCATCAAATTTGCAGTTTGCTTGAGATGGTGTCCTTTATTCATATCCCTAGGGATTGGAACAATGTGGAAAATTGTCTATCTAAATGGGCTTCTAAGTTTAGGGGTTATTAGAAGATGGAGGACTAGGAGCAGCTTCCCAATGACTATGCTCATAAACTTAAAATTTTAATTCAGGAGGATTTGTGGGGTCCTTAAGTAGGTGTGGATGGCCTGTTGTTCTTTGGTTCTTGGTGGCTAGATTTCCTATGTGGATCTAGATTTTTGTATTCTTGGTTTTTCTAACTGAATAAATTTTTACCCTTTTTATTTAATAGCTATGATTTCCTATTGGTCCTGCCCTATTTATCTCCATACCTAGTATGTATCTAGTAGCTCTCTTGTCTTTCTTGTCAAACTTACTAAAAAATTGAGTTTTAGTCTCCTAAATTAATGTTTAATTATCTCTAATGATAATCACATCATAAACATATAAAATAATAATTAGAATATACAACCATTTAGCTATTTAAGGTATACAACTGATCAAAATCACTTTGTCCAAAACCCAATTCTAACACATGTTTGTGAAAATTTTAGATCCACATCCATGGGGTCTACCTTAAACCATACAATGGATTTTTTAGCTTGCAAACTAGTTTCTCTTTACATTTCACCTTGTATCCCTTGTGTTGTTCCATAAATATTTCCTCCAAATCTCCATGCAAGAATGTTGTTTTAACATCCATTTTCTCAACTTCAAAATCAAGTGTTATAGCAATAGGTAACAATATCCTAATAAAATTCAACCTTGAAAGAAGAAAATATCTCTTTGAATTCAATTCCCTCAACTTAGGAATATCCCTTTTCTACCAACTATGCCTTGTATTTCTCATGTGATCTATATGTTCTGAATTTATTCTTGAACACCCACTTGTATCCAATGGGTTTTATATGCTAATGTAGATAAAAAAAATCCCAAGTCTTACACTACTTCAATGGCATCATCTCCTTTTCCATGAATTTTACTCTTTGGAAGTGAAAGCCTCTTCCACTTAATTTTTTTCAATATTAGTACATATGGGAGATAAAACACAACAAAAATATGGTGGACTATACATATCAAGTGATCTTTGTCACATTGTAGATATTCTCACAACTATTAATGAATAATTTCTTACCACCTGTATCTACAACTTGTTCTTCTTAAGAGTTAATGTTAGACTAGCTTACCTCTTCTTCTCTCAAACTCTCATGTCCACTATACTATTCAATTTTAGATGCATCTTGCTACTCTGAATTTATTTCAATGTGCACCTTCCCCTTATCATTCTCCATTATTTATTCTTCTTTATTCAATACTTTAAGTTCATTGAAGTTTTCCTCTAAAGCTTGTAGCCTATGACAATTCACCAGAACCAATGAAAATACAACCTAAACAACCACTCTTTTAAGAACTTGAACAAATTCCTAACAACAAAAGACCTACAAATTTATTACTATAGGTTTTCTAATAGTCCACATTTCACATGGAATCATTTTTTGCATCAAAAAAGTATGAGATATATTTTCAATCGACATGCAATACTAACTATGATAGTTGAGAAATCCTATCCTAGACCCACACTATTAAAAAAAAATCTAGCCTAATCAAGGAAGGTTTTATTTAACCATTTAGCCATTTCATTCTATTGTAGTTTATATGGGTTTTTCCCTTTGCTTTCAATTCTAACATGCTTACATAGTATGTCCAAAACTCAAAACAAAATTCAATGTCATTATCTATTCTTGGTACCTTTATTTTCCTACTAGTTTGATTCTCAACAAGAGATTTGAAATCCTTAAACTTGAGAAACACCTAAAACTTCTTCTTAAGAAAATATGCCCAAGAGTACCTAGAATAATTATCAATTAATGATAAATAATACAAAATTACTAATTTGATGGAATATCCACAATACCAATCATGTCATTGTGTTCACTACAAAATCTCCTTTGCTTTAGTGCTTCTAGAGTTGAACCATACTCTATACTACTTTTTAAGAACATAATGTATATAAAATTTAATTTCATAAAAATAAATATCGAAAGGATAAACCCTAGTATCAAATGGATGAAACCTACTCACCAATGGATAGAACTGATTTTCTCATAAAAAGATGAAATTAAAGATAAACATTCAACCTTTTAACAAGACCTTCCACTAGATATATTTTCTCACCAAGGTTTTTAGGCCTTTGTCACTTAGGTGACCCAATCTAAGATGCCAAAATATCCTTAATTCAAATGTAGTTACATTAACAAAACCAAATAATGTTGATGCATCCAATCTATATAGAGTACCATTGATGAAGAGAGAGAACACTCTCTCAAATTTCAACTCAAATTTTTTCCAAATTCTAGATTACAAAAGATGCTATAAACAATTAACTCTAAATGGAAAATTAATTGTGTCAATTTACATTTACACAATAAGATGCCCAAAATTAAATAACTTTATTTGTTCAAGTTTCGTGAAATTTACATTACAATTATCAGGTGACTCCCTTGCTTCTTTGTTCTATCCAAATTTCCAACTCACCCTCATGCTACTCTAACATAAACATTGGACAAACCACCTCTATTATATACTCGATTCTATCCAATTCAAGGGCTCAACTCCCCTCTTCACACACCTACTCTCATTCATCTTTCTGATCTACACTTTACTCGACCCCATTTAGAGTTGTGATTTTCTGCCATGATGTGGTAATTTCAAATCATACCAAATAAACTATGTTCCTTAGGCTTGTGCCTTTTACCATTCCTGCATGGGCCCCATTTACTACTTTTGTTGTTATCTTCTTATGTTTCACATCCTCCTTTATTTCCAAATTTCTTTACATCGAATCCCACTTTTAAATAACCTGATATCATATTTGAATTCATCACTTCCCTCTGTTGCCAAATTCCCACGCGAGCTCCCTTCCATTTGGAAAACTTCCATCTTATTATTATGCATTCATACACACCACCTTACGTATGAATTTGCATTAATTCTAATCTTTTATAATTACAAAGATAATCTCCATATGTCTTGGCTTGTTACTCCATGCTCTATCACTACTCACACATGTGTTGGGCAGCAGGGGTGCAGATACACAACTTTGTTGTTGTTACTGGATAGACAAAATAAAAGTAAACACATAGAAAATGCAAAGAGAATGCACAATGACAGCAATATAAATAGACATAAAAATAACTTTTCATAAATTCCTTGTTTTCTTCAAGATACAAAAACTCAGAGGATATTCTCTAATTTACATGAACAAAATAAAACTAAACTATTTGGACAAATGTCCAATAACTGGGTGCTACACTCACACCTCAAAAACATAAATTGCTACAATCCTGTAGTTGGAGCTGACAATGTGTTGTGTCTAGTAAAACATTCCTTCTATGTTGTTGCTGCTACAAGGTCAACCTTCCAATACAAAATCTTCTTAACTTCTAACTCCAACAAATACAAAAGACATTCCTTTTGCCAGATTACTTTTAGCTCATGAGAATGAGTGCACAAATTCAAATCTCAAATTTACCTAACTCCATTTAATGTTGTAGGCATATGTTGGTCTTTTCCAAGCTCAAAGATGAGTTCTCCTTTTCAAATTCAAATTTACCAACCATATTGAATGTTGCAGATACGTTGGGTGCAACTTGAAAAAATTCAAACTTACGTGGGTAGGGGGGAAAGTCTGCATGTTGCAGCTTAATTAATATTCCAACACTCCCCCTTAATCTGTAGGTCAGCTGTCACTCTGCAATTTCCTTCCAGAGTTGATCTCTGAAGCTATCCATAATGCCAATCCTATCTCTTAAATGTTTAAAACTATCCTTTGGCAATGCTTTGGTGAAGATGTGGATGAGTTGCTGCTTGAATCTGCAATACTGAAGTTCTATCTCACCTTGTTCTACCAACTCCCTTATGAAGTGATAATGAATCTCAATGTGTTTGCATCATCTATGGAAGACTGGATTCTTTGTTAGCGCTATGGAGGACACATTGTCACAATGAATGGTTGTGTTGTCAACTTGTTGTTGCTGTAAATCTGCAAGGATTCTCCTCAACTAAATAGCCTGACAAGCTATTGCATTTGCTTCTATGTACTCTGCTTCTGTTGTACTAAGAGAGACAATTGGCTCCTTCTTTGATGCCCATGAGATTTTACCTGATCCCATGTTGAAGACATAACCAGATGTGCTCTTCCTATCATTCAAATTTCTTGCCCAATCAGTATCTGTGAAACCATCCAACTTGAACTCATTAGATGCACCATACAAAATGCTATAACCAGTTGTTCCATTGACATACCTCAAAATATTTTTTCCTACTTGCCAATGTGTCTCCTTAGGTTCCTCCATGTACCTAGATGTCAAGCTTACTGCATACATTAAATCAAGCCTTGTTGATGTCAAGTACATCAAACTTATAGCCATGCTCTTGTAGAGGGTTGTGTTCACTTCCTTACCACTGTCAGACTTGTGTAGTTTCAGACCTATTTCTATTGGTGTGGGGGAAGGTTTGTTCTTATTCATTTTGAACCTCCTTAAAATTTGTTTGGCATATTTAGCTTGTGAAATAAAAATTCCATGTTGTGTTTGTTGAACTTCTATCCCAAGAAAATACTTCAACAAACCTAGATCCGTCATCTCAAATTCATTTTCCATCACCTCCTTAAAATTAGAAATTCTATTGTCAGTGTTACTATCTGTTGTCAGTGTTACTAGTAAAAATAAATTCATCTACATACAAAACAACAATTAAAATATCACCTTCAACTGATTTGATGTAGAGTGTGGGCTCACTGTTGCTCTTGCTAAATCCATTGCTTAACAAATGTGTGTCAATTCTGTTGCACCACACCTGAGGTGCTTGTTTCAACCCATAAAGAGCTTTCTAAAGCCTATACACTTTATCCTCTTGCCTTGGAACTTCATAGCCAGGTGGTTGCTCCACATACACTTCCTCCTTCAACACTTCGTTCAAGAAGTCTAACTTTACATCCATCTGCAACAATTTCCACTGATGTTGTGTTGCAACTGCTATCATTGTCCACACTATTTCTAGCCTTACAACTGGTGCATATGTCTCATCATAATCTATACCAAGCTATTGTTTGTACCCTTTGACTACTAGCCTTGCCTTGTGTCTTTCAATATTTCCTTCTATAGTACACTTGGTCTTATAGACCCACTTCACTCCAATCACTTGTTTACCCTTGGGTAAATCGGTCAACTCCCATGTTTGATTCCTCTCTATAGCCTCCAATTCTTCATCCATGGCATTACACCACTTCTCTTTTTTCAGTACTTCCTCAAAGTGTGTTGGATCACTATAGGAAAATAATGCAAAATCCAAGTTCTCATCATAAGTAGCATGTTGTGTCTTGTCATAGATCTCCCTCACACTCTTTGTCTTTCTTGGCATTAACTATGTGAGTGTAGGGTCTAAGTTTGCTTCTAAGCTGCTACTGCTCTGACCTCTAGAGCTACTGTACTGTTGACTATTGGAGTTACTGATCTGCTGAATTCTAGAACTACTAATCTACTATCTCTGCTTAGTGCTACCAAACTGTTGTCTCTATTGAACACCGCCAGAGTTATTGTTTTGCTACAGAGTTGCTATTTTCCAATGCTCTATGGTAGTTTCTCTTTGAGCTACTACTCTCTTGAGCTCCCCCTATGTTGTTATCATCTGCAACTTCTTCATCATCAATGGGTATTGTAACTGAAATACTCATGGTGTCATCCACTGTTCCATCCCATGCTTCATTCTCAATGAACACAACATCTCTACTAATCACAACTTTCTTGGTGATGGGATTGTACAATTTGTAGGCTTTTGACTCCTCACTATAGCCTATGAAGATACACTTTTATCCTTTGTCATCAATTTTTTTCTTCTCTTTTAGCACGAGTGCGTATGCTACACACCCAAATATCCTTAAGTTCTCAACACTCCATTTGTTGTTTGTCCATGTCTCTTGTGGAATCCTATCACGAACAACCTTTGTGGGGAACTTATTCAGTATATAGACTTTTTTTGCTACAACTTCTCCACAAAACATGTGTGACAACCCTTTTGCTTTCAACATACTTTCCACCATATCTTCAATGGTCCTATTTTTCCTTTCCACCACTCCATTTTGTTGTGGGGTATACCTTGTTATAAATTATTTGTGAATGCCCTCATTCCTACAAAAATTTAGAAATTCATTAGAGATGTACTCTCCCCTCTATCTATTCTAAGGGCTTTGATATAGTGACCACTCTCCTTCTCAACTGCTGCCTTAAACCACTTAAATTTCTCAAAGGCTTCCGATTTTTTTTTCAAAAAATAAACCCATATTTTTTTGCTATAGTCATCTATGAAAGTCATGCAATATGTATTTCCAGCTAAAGTGGTGGTTTTTATGGGTCCACACAAATATGAGTGCACTAATTCTAGTGGTGTCTTTGCTCTCCTAGAATACCTGGATTGGAAAGGTTGCCTATGTTGTTTTCCTAAAATGCAATCCTCACACTTGCCATCAAGTTCTACAATGGATGGTAAACCCCTAACCATTCCTTTCTTAGACAATAAACTTAAACTTGAAAAGCTTAAGTTCCCATATCTTAAATGCCATAGTTTGGATGGGTCTTTGATGACTGTCTTCAATGCAAACTGTTGTTTGACCACTGACTCTTGTGTAACTGTTATCAGTGCTAGTAAACAATGTTGTTGTTAACCGTCTATTGTTCCTATTGCAGACACTATGTGCATCCTAAGAGGAAACATTATGTTTCTTGTCATTTGCACTGCAACCATCACTTTCTTGTTGCCTCCTCTGTCAAATATATTGCATTCTCCATTCTCCATCAGGATTTTGTAACCATTTTGGACCATTTGTCCAATGCTCAATAGATTATTTTTTATGCTAGGGCATAATAGACATCCTGGGTTCGCTGCCTTTCACCATTCTTCATTTGGATGTTGACTACACCTCTTCTAATGATGGGAACCTTTTCATCATTTCCCATTTTGATCTCAATTTTTATACTATTGTCAATGGAGGTAAAGAAGTTCTTGTTACCACTCATGTGGTTGCTACATCCACTGTCCAAGTACCATACTTCATCATTGTTGCATTCAACAAGGTTGCAAACAATGAATACATTGGACTATTTGTCATTTTCAGCTTTGTTCTCATTTGCTACATTAGCATTTTGGCCTTCATGGTCACGCTGCTTCTTTCTATACTCACTAGCATAATGGCCATATTTGTGATAACAATAACACTGCACATTACTTTTTTCATTTCTTTGATTTGAACTGTTGTTCATCCTCTAGTCTTGGTTTGCTGATAGTGAGATGCTCGTCTCCTCTGTGCTGTCAGTACCTCCTCTTCTAGAATTTCTTTTGTCTCTTCCTTTATTGTTCCTTCCTCTTCCCCGACCACTTGCATTGGTCTGAGCTTTGAATGCTTGCTCTAGGGAAGGAGCAGATCTGTTCAACCACTACTCATGGGTTTGTAGTGAACCCATCAACTCATCTATGGTCATTTGAGACAAGTCTTTTGCCTCTTCAATGACAACGACTACATAATCAAACTTAGTAGGTAGACTTCTTAGGATTTTTTCAACAATAATTTGCTCTTCCATTGTCTCTCCATTGACTCTCAGCTGATTTACTAGGGTTGAAACCTTAGTATGATAATTTGAAATAGACTCATTATCTTTCATTTGTAGAGTCTCAAAATTTCTTCTCAAGAGTTGAAACTTGGCTAACCTCACTTTGTTAGTCCCTTTATAACTATTTTGCAATATATCCCAAGCTTGTTTTGCATAGTTTGATGTTGTAATACATGGGAAAATAGCCTCACTCAAGGCTTCCTCAATCAAACTGAGGGCTTTTGCATCCTTCATTCTTATGTCTTTCAACTAATTTTTCTGTGTATTTGAAAGGGCTGCAAATGCATTTGGGTCTATGATATCATTGAACCCATTTGTGACCAACTCCCATAGGTCATTTACAACTAAGATGGTTCTCATCTTCATAGACCATATATCATAATTTTTTCCATCAAAATGTGGTGGCTGCTGCCAACCTTTGCTCTCACCTCCTGCCATATTTCTCAAATTTGAGAAGACTAGACAATGCCTAGATAACCTAGGGCTTAACCCACAATAACAAACTAACTGACTGAATGCCTAGACAAAAAGGGCTCTAATACCACTTGTTGGGCAGTAGGGGTGCATATACATAGCTTTGTTGTTGTTACTGGACTGACATAATAGAAGTAAACACATAGAAAATGCATAGAGAACGCATAGTGACAACAGTATAAACAAACAAAAAAATAACTTTGCATACATTCCTTGTTTTCTTCAAGATACAAAAACTCATAGGATATTCTCTGATTTACATGAACAAAATAAAACTAAACTATTTGGACAGATGTCCAATAACTGGGTGCTACACTCAAAAAACATAAACTACTAGACAATCCTGTAGTTGCAGCTGACAATGTGCTACATCTACTAAAACATTCCTTTTGTACTGTTGTTGTCATTGGTTATGTGTTGAACATTCTTTACTTCATTTGCTACTGCAGGGTCAACCTTCCAATACAAAATCTTCTTAACTTATAACTCCAATGAATAGAAAAGACATTCCTTTTGTCTTACTTTTAGCTCATGAGAATGAGTGCACAAATTCAAATTTCAAATTTACCTAACTCCATTTAATGTTGTAGGCATACGTTGGCCTTTTCCAAGCTCAAAGATGAGCGCTCCTTTTCAAATTCAAATTTACCAACCATATTGAATGTTGCAGATACGTTGGGTGCAACTTGAAAAAATTCAAACTTACGTGGGCAGGGGGAAAAGTCTGCTTGCTACAGATTAATTAATATTTCAACAACATGGTGCGGCCTTGTATTTTTTTTGCCAGTGAGAAATTCATTTTGCAAACGCTCACCTTTTAATTGAATACAACAAACTAATGTTCATGTGCCCCTATCATATGCACTTCTTTCCTACTTGACATGGAATCCATGGCATAGGAAAGGAGGAGTTTTCTACCTATTTTCTACCTATTTTGTATTCCTACATAGTCAAAAAATTTCTCTTTTTATTTAAAAAATTAGCTATGATTTCCTATTGGTCCTACCCTATTTATCTTCATACCTAGTATGTATCTAGTAGCTCTCTTGTCTTTCATGTCAAACTACTAAAAAAATATTTTTCATCTCCTAAATTAATGTTTAATTATCTCTAATGATAAGCACATCATAAAAATATAAAATAATAATTAGAATATTCAACCATTGATCTATTTAAAGTATACAAATGATCAAAATCACTTTGCCCAAAATCCAATTCTAGCACATGTTTGTGAAAATTTTAGATCCACATCCATGGGGTGTACGTTAAACCATACAATGGCTTTTTTAGCTTGCAAACTAGTTTCTCTTTACATTTCATCTTGTATCCCTTGTGTTGTTCCATAAATATTTCCTACTCCAAATATCCATACAAGAATTTTGTTTTAACATTCATTTTCTCAACTTCAAAATCTAAGTGTTATAGAAATAGGTAGCAATATACTAATAAAACTCAACTTTGAAAGAAGAAAGCATCTCATTGAATTCAATTCTCTCAACTTAGGAATATCTCTTTTCTACCAATCATGCCTTGTATTTCTCATGTGATATATATGCTCTAAATTTATTCTTGACCACCCACTTGTATCCAATGGGATTTATATGCTAATGTAGATCAACCAAATCCCAAGTCTTACACTACTTCAATGACATCATCTCCTCATCCATGAATTTTACTCTTTGGAAGTGAGAGCCTCTTCCACTTAATTTTTTTCAATATTAGTACATATAGGAGATAAAACACAACAAAAATATGGTGGACTATACCTTTCAAGTGATCTCTATCACCTTGTAGATATTCTCACAACTATCGATGAAGAATTTCCTACCACATCTACAACTTGTTCTTCTTAAGAGTTAATGTTAGACAAGCTTATCTCTACTTCTCCCAAACTCTCATGTCCACTATACTATTCAATTTTAGATGCATCTTGCTTCTCCAAATTTATTTCAATGTGCACCTTCCCCTTATCATTCTCCATTATTTATTCTTCTTTAGTCAATACTTTAAGTTCCTTGAAGTTTTCCAAATTCTAAAGCTTGTAGGTTATGGCATATTCACCAAACCAATGAAAATACACCTTTAACATTAAAATACAACCCAGACAACCTCTCTTTAGGAACTTGCACAAATGCCTCACAACTAAATCTTACCTACAAATTTATCACCATAGGTTTTTTGCTAGTCCACATTTCACATGGAATCATTTTTTGCATCAAAAAAGTATGAGATATATTTTCAATCGGCAAGCAATACTAACTATGATAGTTGAGAACTCCTATCCTACACCCACACTATTCAAAAAAATTCTAGCCTAATCAAGTAAGGTTCTATTTAACCATTTAGCCATTTCATTCTATTGTGGTTCATATGGTTTTTCTCTTTGCTTCACAATTATAGCATGCTTACATAGTATGTCCAAAACTCAAAACAAAATTCAATGTCATTGTCTATTCTTGGTACCTTTATTTTCCTACTAGTTTGATTCATAGTTCAAGAGATTTGAAATCCTTAAACTTGAGAAACACTTCAAACTTCTTCTTAAGAAAATATACCCAAGAGTACCTAGAATAATCATCAATTAATGATAAATAATACAAAATTACTAATTGATGGAATATCCACAATACCAATCATGTCATTGTATTCACTACAAAATCTCCTTTGCTTTAGTGCTTCTAGAGTTGAACCATACTCTATTCTATTTTTTAAGAACACAATGTATATAAAAGTTAAATCTCATAAAAATAAATATCAAAAGGATAAACCCTAGTATCAAATGGATGAAACCTATTCACCAATGGATAGAACTACTTTGCTCAGAAAAGATGAAAGTAAAGATAAACATTCAACCTTTTAACAAGACCTTCCACTAGATATATTTTCTAACCAAGGTTTTTAGGCCTTTGTCACATAGGTGACCCAATCTAAGATGCCAAAATATGCTTAATTCAAATGTATTTACATTAACATAACCAAATAACGTTGATGCATCCAATCTATATAGAGTGCCATTGATGAAGAGAGAAAACACTCTCCCGAATTTCTCAAAATTTTGCCAAATTTTATTTTACAAAAGATACTATAAACAATTAACTCTAAATGGAAAATTACTTGTGTCAATTTAAATCAATTTACATTTACACAATAAGATACCCAAAATCAAATGAGGTGGGGAGGGGGGTGACGGGACTAGCTCGATTGGCTAAAGTATCTTGTTGCAGGCAAGAGGTCACAAGGTCTAGTCTCCCCTCAAACCCGACCGATTCCTTAAGATGAAATTTACATTACTATTACCAGACGACTCCCTTACTTCTCTTTCTATCCAAATTTCCACGGAGACCGATTCCCGAAGATGAAATTTACATTACAATTACCAGGCGACTCCCTTACTTCTCTTTCTATCAAAATTTCCAGCTCACCCTCATGCTGCTATGATACAAACATTGGCCAAGCCGCCTCCATCATATACTCGATTCTATCCAATTCAAGGGCTCGACTCCCCTCTTCACGTACCTAATCTCATTCATCTTTCTGATATGCACTTTACTCGACCCCATTTAGAGTTGTGGTTTTCCGCCATGATGTGGCAATTTCAAATCAAACCAAATAAAATATGTTCCTCAGGCCTGCACCTTTTACCATTCCTACGCGGGCCCCATTTACTACTTCTGTTGATGCCTACTATGTGTCACATCCTCCTTTATTCCTGAATTTCTTTACATCGAATCCCACTTTTAATAGCCTGCTTTCATATTCGAATTCATACACTTCCCTCTGTTGCCAAATTCCCACGCGAGCTCCCTTCCATTTGACAAACTACCATCTCATGATTACGCATTCATACACGCCACCTTAGGTATGAATTTGCATTAATTCTAATCTTTTATAATTACAAAGATAATCTCCATACGTCTTGGCCTGTTACTGTGTGCTCTGTCACTACTCACACATGGTTGTGCGGCCTTGTGTTTTTTTTTTGCCAATGAGAAATTCATTTCGCAAAGGTTCGCCTTTTAATTGAATACAACAAACTAATGTTCATGTGCCCCTATCGTATACACTTATTTCCTGCTTGACATGGAATCCATGGCGCAGGAAGGGAGGAGTTTTCTACCTATTAGGTATTCCTTTGCAGTCACCTCCCTCCTTCCCACCACAACAGATAAAGTCCTTCTATTTCCATTTAAAGATGGTGTAAAATGGATGACTACTCAACTTCAACGTAGCCCATTCTCCTTCCAAATCAACATTTTATTATTCCAGAATTAGGCACCTCCTTATCTTCTACCTTCCCACGCTTTCTCACTTCTAAGCTGAAACGTTACAATAGCAATTTTTAATGTCTCCATTATGAGGCATCATAATGCCAAATTTGAACCTTGTTCAATGGGCTGCCACACCTTTCACAATTCATTTTTTTGGATCAGATTTTAAAACCTTATCATGTATTTAACTTGAATGACTCTAGAATCTAGCCAAGCAAAGATAACGAATAAATTGTGTGTTGCAACTATGACAAAATATATTGGAGCTGGAAACCAAGATTTATCATAACTTTTTTCCAAGAACTCAGAAACTCATGAAAACTTATAGAAATGAGTAAATTGGTATTACAAAACATTTCACCAAACCATTTCGTCTCCAACCTCATGGTTTGTGAGATTTTAAAACTTCACCAAATCATCCACTGAAGTCATGAAACACTTAGTTCTCCATAACTATTAACAATTTGACCTTGAAACGTCTACCATTAAATCTAGAAAGGAGCCTAAATTCTGCCTATAAGAGGGTTCTTCATGAAACCTTACCAAACTCTCAAAACAATATATTTTTGGTTAATGCAGGATTGCGTGTTCACCTAGATATTCCTGCATCAACCATGCCCTACCATTTTTGCAATCACCAAATTACCTCTAGCAACTATTAGCAAGAAAATTGGGGAACACAAAACAAAGTTATGAGCCCCAAGTACTTTCTGAGTGTTGTAGTTTATACCTCGGACTCAACCATATAAAAGGAGCAAGGATTTGATCCAAATAGAAGCCTAATTAATTAATCGAAAATAAAATAATATCACATAACACAATATATAGAATTTCAGTATGAATATATTATCCATATCAACTGTGTACATTCATATATCCTTATATCTCCTTTTTACATCATATACAACCATTATATATCTTCCTCTATACTCTATATATGTTCTTCTTTATATTCTTTCTTACTTTCTACCTACTTCTTGTTTCAATATTATACATATCTTTTCCTATACACATATCTAAGGGATGAGATGTGGCCCATCTATCCTATCCCTACCCTCGATGGTGTCTCTCGAATTTGCATGCTCTTGAAGAAATATGTGTTGATATTTGTTCAACTATGTTTGAATTGTTATACTTTCCTGCCAACATCATCCCCTCTTTCAAAACATTGGCCTGTCCTCAAGTCAACTCTATTCAATATTATTATGATAGTGTTTAATTCATGGTACATTTATGGAGTATTATAATATAGTTTCATCTAATTTTCTTAATCATATTGCTCCTTATTCAACGATGTCATTAATTTAATAAGGGCCCAACCATCTAACTTTGAATTTTCCTTGCTTCTTGAATTTGCTATCATAGAGTAAGATCGAATAGTCAACCTTGAACTATTTAGATCTAAATGTTTTGGTTGTGTCATGCTTTTTGTCTTCGTCTTTCTATCCATAGATGGTATTTTTCCACTTGTCTTTCTTCATATAATTTATCTAGTTCTTCTAGGTGGTGTTTGATGGATTCTTTGTCAATGAGTCTTAAGGCTAGTGTTGTGTGGAGGTTATGGAAAATGAAATTCAAAGGTAGGTTGGTCTCCATCCCATAAAAATAATCAAAGGAGTGTGCTTGGTAGATTGCTTGTATGTAGTGCAATAGGCCCATAGCACCACAAGAATTTTAATGTCCCAATCTATCCTGTTTGCATCACACATCTTGGTTAGAGTAGTTCTAATAATTTTATTCAATGCTTCACTTGCCCCATTTGCTTTTGGATGATATGGTGTGCTATGCTTATGGGTGATCTTGAAATTAGCTAGTATTTCCTTTATTATCTTATTGACAAAGTGTTTCTCCTTATCATTGGTTATGCTCAATGGACACCCGAATCTAGTAATTATATTATGGTAGAGAAAGCTGGTTGTAGTATATGATGTATAGTCTTTGCTTGATTTAACCTAGGCCCACTTAGTTAAGTATTCTATACCGATAATAATAAATTTATCCTTGGAAATTTTTGTCATAGGGTCTATGGGTCCTATGAATTCAATAACCCATTTCTCAAAATGGGACTTATGCTAGAGCTAGATGCAGGGCCATTTCATCACAAGCAGTGGGTCACCCTATTCTTTGGAAAATTTCATAATTATTCAAGTATAGTTCTTAGCATCCTTATATATACTAGGCCACAATAATCCAGGTAGTAGTATTTTTTAGGCAGTAGTGTCTCTGTAATTGTATCCCCTAACAATGCCTTCATGGACCTCTCTTAAAATTTTCTCACATTCTTGTGCATGGACTACTCTTCGGAGGATGTCATATCTCCCCTTCTTGTAAAATGCCCCTTCAATTAAGGTAAAAGGAAGGTAATTTCATAGTAACACTTATTTATCATGTGTTGTCATATTAATGGGGTATTTATCAGCAGAGAGTAATTGAGAAACATCATGAAGTTCTTCTGGTACCACAATTATCCAGAATAGATGGGTGTCAAGTAAGTCTTCTTCATTAGCCTCCTCATATTCTTTACCTGTACCAATTTTGGATAAGTATTCTAGAACTTGATTATTCTTTCGTGGTTCCACCATTATATTAACATTAAATGTTTGAAATAGCAGTAACCATCGACATATTCTTCCTTGTATCACTGATTTATTTAATAGGAATTTTAAGGGCTCACAGTTAGTGTAAATGTGAATGGTGTGAATAGGAGACAGTGGAAGAACTTGTGCAATGTATAGACCATGGCTAAGGCCTCTCGTTTAGTGGTAGTGTAATTTCTTTCAGCTTGAGAAAGTTTGAAAATGGAAAAAGCAATTGGATGATCTTTATTACCACATGGTTGGGCAAGGATTGCTTCTATAGCTATTCTAGAAGCATTGACATGGATATGGAAAGGTACTAACTAAACTAGAAATATAAGAATAGGAGCTTCTACTATTTTATGTTTCAATGTGTCAAATGATTTTTGACATTGGTCAATCCAAGTAATAGCTTTATTTGTTTTCTTATTTAGGAGTTCTTCTAAAGGGGTTTCTATGGTCGCATATCCTTTAATATTTTTTTGTGATACTCATAATAGCCTAAAATGTCTTAACCTTCAATGTTTTTTTTAGGTGGTGGTAATTTCATAATCAAGAAAATATTCATTGGATCTACCATTAGTCCCTCTTTGCATATTGTGTGCCCTAATAATGTGCCAAAAGGTACCACAAAAGTACATTTCTTGACATTTAGGGATATTTGCATACTTCTAGATTTTTTGATGTATCAGATCACCATTGACCCATTCTTTGATAACCTCTTAATCCTTGTAGTGGTATGATTTTCATTACCCTATCTCCTCTATGGCATTGTAAATTATCACTTCTTGATTGTACTACACTTTGATAATACTAAATTGTGCTTTATCACATTTAAATATGTCATGAGAATAATCTCCGCAAAATGGACACTTCCTCTTTTTTTCCCAACACTCTATAGCATAATGGCCTTCCTTTCCATATTTATAACATGTAACATCACTTATTTGGTGGTTGTTTTTATTACATCCCCTTCCTCCTCTATAGTTTGATTGTCTATTATCTTCAATGTAATATTGTGGTGGTTTGTTCTATAATGCATAAGAATTTCTATTATATCTCCAAGGTGGTTGTCCATATCCTATGCCATATAAGGGACCTTCTGCAAGTCCTTTGATATATACCATATTTCTATTCATCTCTACATCATAGTTATGGTTCATTGGAAATCTTGGGTTAGGCTGATTTGCTACATTCCATATTTGAAATTGATTTGTAGGATAGTCCTTAGTGAGGTGGCTATCCCATTCTTGACAAGTTCTATAGTATAATGAATTTGTCTTAACTGATATATTTTTTAGTTTTACGTGTAATTTTTCTGCAATTCTTTCTCCCTAGGCCTTAGGGAAATTGTTCCAGTCATGGCCTTCCATTGAACAATATGTGTACCAAATCTCTTTAGCTTTCTTTGCCTCTCCTCTTGCTAAAATTTTATTTTGTATCGTTAGTTGTTTTATCACTGGTTGTAATTTCTCAAGATTCTCCTTTATATCATCCTTTTTTGGTATGCGTCATGTCTAAGCTTCTATGTGGTATGCCATCATGATCAGGTCTATATGTATCAAATATCCTCCTATCTAATGCTACTCTTATGTCCTATAATCCAAAGATGAACCATTCAATCTTATATCATTTTTTTATAGGTTCATCTAATTTGTGGAAGACTTCCTTGAATCTTTTATCATAGGCCTTCACAGATTCATCTTTTTATGCACTAAATCCCTCATTTTACTAACACTCTCCATAAGGATATTTGGGGTGTCAAAGTTTTCCAAGAAATCTTGTTTTACTTCATCCCAACTTTTTTCATGTTTCAAATAATTTTTCTTGTACCAAACAAGTACCTCCTTCATTAATGAAGATACAAAGTAATAACTTTGGTTTGTCCTCATCAATGTCTTATCTTTCCCATAGAGATTACAATAGGAATATGTGTTTTTGCAGCCTCTATTCCAAATACTAGGATTTTGATTGATGACTCCATTTTGTTTTGTTTTGTTTTTTTTTAGGATTACTGATTTATGGACTATTCTTCTTTCCTTTTTATTCTTTACGCTCCTAGCTATACGAGGCTTCTGCTCTCTTCCCTTATCTCTTGCTAACTTTATGCCAAAGTACTCCCTTCCAAGTACCTCTTCCCAATCTACTTCTTTTCATTATTTCTCTCCTGTCTCTTTGATTTTTGGTGTCTCTTTTTATAAAATCCTTCTACTCTGATATGGCTTAAGGGATGGGTCCTAGTCCGAGGAATGCAACTCTTCAAGACATATTTCATCTTCTTATTTGTTAAAAATATTTTGTTTGTTATTAAAAATAATTAGTTTCCCAAATTAAATCTAATCTCCTCTCCTTTTCCTATTTCTTCTTTCCTTAATTTATTTATTCTTCTATTAACTAATTCTTCCAAATATTTTTTTTTAATAGATAGAACCTTTTCCGAAGTTTTCAAAAATTCAATAAATATATCATCTAAATTGGCAATCAAAATTGCAACAATATGATTGTAGAAATTTTGGAGAGTTTTGGTAGGAGTGGAACCTCTGTGCTATTAAAAAATCATAACAAACTTCTAGATCTTCCATAATCATCAATATTCTTCTTTGAATTGGTTATTAGTTGTCCTACTTTTTCCAAGCATGAATTTCATTTCTTCGAGGTCTTCCATTCTTCTTCTACAATTTTATCTCTTTCCCTTCGACAACACCCACCTTGGCGCACTCAACAACACCCTTATTAGCATGCTCAATTCTCATTTTCTTCATATTTTTAATTCTTCTACAATATCTTTCTTCACTTTCCATAATTTTTCCTTGTCTTCTCTCTTTTCCATTTGGGACTGCCATGCTCATTTTTCTTGCTAATTCAATTTTATCTTGAATTTCTCATGTTTTTCTTATCTCCTTTTATCATAGGTGTTGTTGAGTTGGGATTACATTAGTCCTTTATTATTTCCCATGGTAGTTATTTAGTAATCTTTTATTGGTCACATATTTTTGAGGATTCCTTTCGAAATTCCCCCCCTTTCCATTCTCCACCCCCTTGATGCCTAAACCTAAAAAAATTACACCTAACAAGTGTTGATTCAGTTCCTTTGATGCTCAGTAAACTGACTTTACACACTTCATCATCTTCACATACTTGTCTATTCACTTTTTCACATTCCACTTTCACACAATCAGTCACAAAACTGTCCAATATATATTTGACTCATCCTCAAGCATCAATTAGGTCAGCCTAATTAGATGTAGCCTTTATTCACCAAAAATATTAACTGTTGCCTTCAAGCTTGTACAAAACCTTTCCAAAAACAATTCAAGCATGTAGCATGCTACAATATGTCGGCGTGGACCTAAGATAGGTCACAAATACATCCACAACAAAAAATTAATTCATTACAACATCAACTTTTGATTAGGTTTGCTAGAGATAGACCTAATAACAAAACACAACAACAGAATGATGCCAACTCGCCATACAAGCACGTGTACACAAGAAATTATGAATATACAAACTTCTAACGTCCAAGAACCATTTCCCAAAACCACAAGTTATGATATTCATCAACAGAGGATTGTGAACCAAAATACTAGAGGATAATGACTATCATACCGGTTTAGAATACCAGATCAAGCTTGAACTTAAACTTTTAGTTGTAACTCATATAACATGCTGACATCAATGACAACACAAAGACTACATAATGACGTGTTCTTCATTCTTCCAACAATCTCCCCCTTTTTTCATTGATGGCAACATGTGCCAAAAGAATGTACAAACCTCCTATGTGCAACACACTCTTCCCTTTTCTCTCCATGAAATTCTCTCCCCCTTTGACATCAAGGACAAAGGGTGGTCCAAAAATATGAAAATTGAAAAAAGAATTACCCGGAGGAAGGTGAACCTTGAAGCTCCTTGAGTATGCCTTGCCATGTTGTCTTACCATTCTTCCAACTCTTCAAATAGCAAATATCAGCATTTTATTCAGAGATTCTATTTCCATCAGACTTTCTTCTGCATCATCCAAAGTGCATGGAATCAGATTGATCTTCTTTAGTTTTTATGCATTTTCCAAAGCATTGGCCACTGGAGTGTACTCTATTCTCACAAGGTCACCTAGCTGACTGAATCTTCTAATGATATCTTCCTTCTGCTTCTGTAGAATAAATAATTTCTCTTTGTGAGTAGTGATAGCATTCTAGGTTGTCCTATCTATGTCTTTAGATGTATTGTATGTATTGGAAATAGCTATCAACTAGGACTCAATGAAGTCCATGAGATCTTTGATACTCTATGTGGCATCCGACCACTTTATGCAGTAAGCAAATACACTATTTGCTTCAAACTCACAAGCCTACACAATTTCTAGGCTTTTTTCACATTGGTGTGTGCTAGAGCACACTTATCATGAAGTTCTGAAATCCTTTTCTTTGCTATTTTCTCCTCAATCTCTTGCCTTGCCTTCTCACCAAGTCCGGAGGCATACTCCTTGAAGGAGTCTGATAGAAGTTTCAAATTCTCTTTTGAAGTGAGAGATGTATCAATTGATATACCAGGGGTGGCCTCCTGCAAAGCTTTGAGGGTATCATCAATAAGCTTTTTCCCCTTTTGATGTGTTTCCAAAATTTATTCTCTTTCGGATGCATGCTGTAGATGTCTAAATTTGGACACTTAATTTATCCAAATTCATCCCCTTTCATCTTATTTTCATTAATTAAGTAATACTGCTATTATTTAATTAATATCTTTAATTCTACTAAATCCCTAAGGTATTTAATCAATAATAGCTTATCTCTTTAATCCTCCTTCCATCAATTGAATTAAATAAATATTCCATTTATTTAATTCCCTTCATGTCACATCCTCCATCATTTTTATCTTATCTTAATCCTTCTTCTAATCCCATCATTAGGATGTGCACATGCCTAATCCTTGATTAGGGTGTGTCACATCCAACTTTTGCAAATTGGCCTCTAATCTCTCTTAGCCACCTAACCATCCTCTAATCCTTCACTAACTAGCCTAATCAACCTCTCAAGAAATTTTTAATTCCTTTTATCCTTCCAAGGAATATTAAATTCCTTTTCTCTTCCCCATGTGATCTTTGACTTGTCACATCAAGTCACATGTGAGATCTAACCTCTTCTAATCTTCATTAATTAGTCTAATCAAGTGCTTGCACAATCCTAATCACTTAATTGAGTCAACCCTATTAAATGCTTTTTCTTTTTTTGACAAGGCATCTCTCTTCCCCATGTGAATTTTTAATTCACTTTTAATCCCCCAATGCATTTAAGGAATTTTAAATTCCTTCTCTCATCCCCATGAGAATATTTGAGGAATTTTTAATTCCTCACATGTCCTCTCACCCACATGGGGACAAGTACCTCCTTTATGAGGAGAGCTTGTCCAATCCCAAGGTACTTTGTACCCCCCTCCATGTCATGTCCTTCACCTATTCTTTATTCTTTCCCATCTCTCCATGAGAATATTTGAGGAATTTTTAATTCCTCACATGTCCTCTCACCCACATGGGGACAAGGACCTCCTTTATGAGGAGATCTTGTCCAATCCCAAGGTACTTTGTACCACCCTCCATGTCATGTCCTTCTCCTTCCACCTCATGTCCACTTCACCTTTTAGGGCTATCTCACATGCCACATGTCAAGATGTGAGGGCTTGTGAGTTCTCAACTCACCTTAGCCCTACATCTTGATGTTTGGTGACTCAATCTTGACCCTTCATTTCCCCTAGGAATTCTCAAAAATCCTATAAATACCCCCTCTTTTCTCTCATTTTGGAGAGATCATTTTGCTAGCCAAACTCTTGCAATTTTGTTTCTCAACTTATACTTAGCCATTTTCTTGTTTTCATCCACTTGCACTCATCCTCACAACACCATTTAGCTTGCATCTACTTGCCATCCAAGGAGCATACACATCAAAGATCGAAGGGCCAACCAAAGGATCGACTCAACACAAGGTATAGAGTTCCATTTTGTTGCTTTTATCTTGCATTGTTTCCAACTTAGGCTAATCTTGAGGTGTAGGTTGTTTTGGTGTTTATTTGCACTCTTTTACTTGCTGCTCACTTTCTAACACTCACATTCGATCTATCACACATGCAATACATCCTCTAACACCAATTTTTGAACAAAAGAAATCTTGTCCAAATCCACACTACCTTGAACCATGGGGAGTTGTAGAAGTTCTAGAGGAATTACTAGCCGAAACCTTATTTGCTTGGATAACAAGCCTTTTAAAAAATTGTCATCATCAGAGGATTCTCTAGAGGACCTTTGTGATTCCACAACTTTCCTTTGATCTTCTTCCTTCCTAGTAGATTCCCCATTTCTTTATTCTTCCTCTACTCTTTCTTCTTCTTCTACTTTTTCTTTTGTGTTTCCTTCTTCATTCTTTTCACCTTCATCTTTATCTTTTTCTTCTTCAGCATGCTCTAGAGGGACAACCTCAAGCTTCTCTAGTTCAAATTCTTCATTTTGTTTCTCTATCTGCATAGGATCATTTGTAACACATGTTTCGAGAGGGATATTTGTATCACCTGTACACAGAGGAATGTCTTCCTTTACCTCTATAGAATCTTCTTCTCCTAATTTTGGTGCAAAACCAAATGGGAGTGCACCAAAACTACCATATTTCTCAGCCATTATACTCTTGATGGCTTCTATAGTTTCTTTCTTTATTTTATTTATTTTATTTTTATCTTTTTTCATCAGGGTGTTTACCCTTTTCTTCACCTGAAACATCTTTTAGCATACCTTCTTCAAGGTTTCCAAATCATTTGGAGTCAAAGAGGACCCAATTTTCTCAAATGCCTCATTTCTTATCTTTTCTTCCAACTCAACAGTCTCTAATCTTCTTTTCATCAAGGCCTCCCACAATTTCTCAAGAACATTGTTCTTAACATAGTCCCAACTAACTTCCAAAGTAATGACATATTGAATAATAGCCAAAATCAATGTTTTCCTATCCTCTCTACCTACTTGAGTATAAATTTCCGTAGTAGGCTGCAACATATCTTTATAATGAACTAAGCTATTAACCAATGCCTCTAATATGAGAGGGGAACCAGGTTTTACCAATGAGGCTTTTTATTCTTCCTAGTCCGAAAATGCCTCTTTTGGTACCTTTTCCTTCTTCGAGTCTAGTTTGGTGTGCACATGAACACCAAAAGCCTATTCTTCATCTTCTTCAAAGGATGACATATATAGATATCTTTTATTGCCAACACTTACTTCCTGTGAAGCACCTTCACCAGAGGGCATGTTCCCTTTCTTCTTTCTTATCAATTTAGTTGCAGGGTCTTCCTCTTCTTCTTCTTCGATGATACTGAGGTTCTTTTCCCTTGTTTCCTTTTCCTTCTTACCTCTCTTGAAGGGTGCCATCGGAGGAGTCTCTTTTCTCTTTCCTGATCTTGTAGTGGGTCTGGAAGGAGCCGAGCCTTTTCCTTTACTAGGAGCATCGGGCTCTACCTTCACTGATGCATGAGCTACAGTAGGTTTTAAAGGAGTAGTCCTGCCAGATCTCTTAATGATTCTCCAACCATCTGCTCTCCCATGGCTCTTTCTTGTGCAATTTTTTCATTAGTGAAACCAACCTTTCTAAGCATTTGATCTACATTCTTTCTTATCACAGGAAACTTATGCTTCAAGTGAATTTCCATAGATTTTTGTGCATATGTGTCCACTCTTGGTTCACTAGTATCTTTTGGACTTTTCAACAAAACTTGCACATAACCTTCTCCTTCAACCTCTATAACTTCATAACCCAATGGTTGAATCCATACAGTCCAGGGTTGAACTGCCTCAATCATGCACTCATCTAAGGAGACATGAAATATGACGTCATTCTTATACTTTTCAACAATTTTCCTTGGGATCCTTTCACACTCATTCATGTTGCTTTTGTACAACAAAGAATGTTGTCAAAGCATCATCTCGACTCTTCAAATCACCCAAGTTGTGCATATAATCAAAAATTTGATGTGCAACATTTTTTGATGTATCACATATTACCACATCATCTCTTATGGGATGTTGTTTAAGAAAATAGAACAACAAACAAACAATCAAGGAACCAAACTTAAATTCATATTTATTTTCCCTTGTCATCTTCAGGTTTTAAAACAATTGCTACTGAAGAAGTTCACACAGATCATATTTTGTTCCATTTGTTTCCATGTCATATCTAGTGTATATAGTTGTAGCAGACACAAAATTTTCCCTATTTGTGAAGTAGATCTTGTGACCGATCATTATAGTTGCATACTTCACAACAGGATTAGTAATAGGTTTTGTTGCAAGATCCCTTCTATCAAATGTTTCTCTGATGAGTTCCATCACCACTTCATTTTTCACAGACTTCAACATTTGTATCGGTCCAATATCACAGAGTTTGGTAACAACCTTAATCACTTCCTTGGTTATTAGATGAGGTATGTCAATCCAAAAAAACTTATCATAAATTCTGTTGAGATTTGGATTAACATACTTGTCATCAACAGTGGAGCTAAAGTTAGGAAAATCATTCCACCGATCCAACTTCTTCGTAACAATATTTGCATTCTCGAGTTTTATCAAGAAATCATCCTCGGTGAGCTCATTTTTCCACATATCTATCAATTTGTTGTGATTATATTCCTCAGTTTTAACATGAATGTACAATCTAGTGTCTTTAATAGGCATGACACCGTGAGGAATCGATGAGAAGGTGCCCAAAGGGTCATCTTAGAAAACCTTCATGGAACATTTCTTATAGGAAGGTCTAGGTATTTCTGACACGTTTACGACTACAGGGGTTTCCATTTTCCACAAACCAAGATAGATAATGATTTCAGAAAGAATATTCACACAAACAACAGCACAGAAGAGTAAAATACCTTTCTAACAAGGGTTTGCACAACTCACTCTTCAAATCACCTCGAAATTCTCCAAATCACTCTCTACTTTCTTCAAATGAACAAGTGATAAAAAAATCTCACAAATCTACTTCATAGATCAATGAGCTTCCCTAATTTGCATTAAATATGGTAGGAATCCAAAAAGCTGATAAAAACTTTCTTCACTACACTAAAAAACCCTAACTTGCTCCACAAATGATCATGCCTGCAACTTTTCTTCCAGTTCCTTTTGCATAAACTCTGTTTATTCATTATTTACAACATATCTTCATGTCAACATCTGACACACCAGATATCTAGGGGGGTTGAACAATTTTTTGTTAATTCTCCCCCTAAGACCATGCTGGGTTTAATTGGCAGAGGAATTTTCTACACCAGATGAGGGCACAAACACATTTGATGTCACTAGATCTTCTTTCTTTTTTCAAATATTGTTCATTTCTTTCTTAACCTCATTCTTGTCAATTTTCTTCACTAGTTCATTCTTCTTTAGCGGATTAGATTGCTTTCCCCCTTTACTTCTGCATACTCTTGAAATGTATCTGGGTTTGTTGCAATTGTAGAAAACAACATTTTTTTGATTTTTTTGACCTCCATTAACCCTTGATCTGCACTAATTTGTTTTTTGTCCAAACTTATTACATGCATAAAAGTAGCCAACAAAATATTGATTCATTCTACCTCCATTAAACCAATTCATCATCTGAGTTTTGCATTCCCTAGCTCTATGTCCAACTTTCTTGCATGCAAGACATTGTCTAGAGAAGGATCTAGCATACTGGTTTATTCTACTTCTACACTCTTTTTCCTTGTGACCAAATTTATTGCATGAAAAGAAAACACCATTGAAAGATAGGTACCTTTGAGTATTTGGCTATCTAATAGGCGGTCTTCTAGCAAAGCTCCTTGGATTTCTTGTTTGTTTCCCTTTATCTTGAGTCTTTTGATTTTCCACTCTATTTGGAATCTACATAGCCTTAGACCTTTCACCTGCTTCCATTCCCAAACCACCTTTGTCTTTAGTTGGTTTTTGTCCTACAATCAACTCATAAAGCTTGGTGGAGCTTGTTTTGAACTTATCTTCACAAAGTTATTCATTTCCCATATTTTCTTTTAGGTTTTCCACTTCTTGTTCAAGCCTTGAGCATTCATCAATCTTGCTTTGCACCACTATATTCAGAAAATCTTGAATTCTCTTCTTTTCCTCCATTTGCACCTTCAATCTGGCGATCTCTTCATTTGCTTGTTTTAATTGCTCACTCACTTCTTTATGTATTTATTTGAATTTCTTCAATTTCTCTTTCAATTTCTTGATGCATTCATTCGCCTCATCAAGATTTTCTTTCAAATTATCTCTATTTTTATTTTCAACCTTGTCAAGATCTTCAAGAGCAGCTCGGAGTTCTTTATCATCCATTTTTTCAATCTTTAGGATCTTCCTCAAGCTATTAGGCTTCTTCGGAGGACCCAAGCTCTAATACCAATTATCGAATACCCAAGATACTGAAAGGGGAGGGTGAATGAATATCTTCTTAAACTTATTGAACAAACACCATCCAAATATTCCAATACATATAACCGTAAAAATGAGCAAGAGCATTAACAGAACATAAAAGCACATAACACATGAACACTAGGATTTTTACTTGGAATACCCAAAATGGGAAAAACCACGGTGAGGATTAGCTCACAATATAGTATAACCCGTTATAAGATATTACAAAGGGTGGCTCACTACCAAGACTCATTGTCCAAAAAGGGAGGCCCATTTCCTACAAAGATATAATATAGAAATGGTTTACATCCAAAAAATGAACTGATAAAATTACACCTAACAAGTGTTGATTCAATTCCTCTTATGCTCAATAAATTGACTTTACACACTTCATCATCTTCACATACTTTTCTATTCACTTTTTCACTTTCCAATTTCACACAATCAATCACAAAACTGTCATATATATATATATATATATATGATTCATTCGCAAGCATCAATTAGGCCGACCTAATTAGATGCAACCCTTATTCACCAAACAAATTAACTATCACCTTCAAGCTTGTACAAAACCTTTCCAAAAATAATTCAAGCGTGTAGCATGCTACAACATGTTGGCATGGACCTAAGATAGGTCACAAATACATTTGCAACAAAAAATCAATTCATTACAACATCAACTTTTGATTAGTCTGCCAGAGATAGACCTAATAAAAAACACAACAACATAATGATGCCAACTTGCCATATGAGCACCTATACACAAGAAATTATGAATATACAAACTTCTAACATCCAAGAACCATTTCCCAAAACCGCAAGTTGTGATATTCATCAGCAGAGGATTGCGGACCAAAATACTGGAGGATGATGACTGTCATACCGATTCAAAATACTAGATCAGGATTGAACTTAAACTTGTAGTTGTAACTCATATAACATGGTGACATCAATGACAACACAAAGACCACATAATGAGATGATCTTCTTCATTCTTCCAACATTTTCATATCTTCCTTATTTTATTTTCTTCTTCTATGTCCAATTTTTTTATTTTTTAAATATGATTATTGTTGTCCTTTATACAACCTAACCAGGGTCTAAACAATAGAATCAATGTTAGCAAGAAAACTAGGGAACACAAACTAAAGTTCTGAGCCTCAAATAATTTTTGAATGTTGTATTTTATACCCCTGACCTAGTCATATAAAGGGATCAAGGATTTGATCCAAATAATATCCTAATTAGTTAACCGAACATAAAATGATATCATATAACACAATATATAGATTTTCAGTATCAATATGTTATCCATATCAATTGAGTACATTCATATATCCTTATATATCCTTTTTACATCATATACACTCATCATATATCTTCTTCTATACTCTATATATGTTCTTATTTATATTCTTCCTTACTTTCTACTTACCTCTTACTTCCTTCACTATTATACATATCTTTCCTATACATATATCTAAGGGATTTGATGTGACTCATCTATCCTATCCCTACCCTAGATGATGTATCTTGAATCTTATGCTTTGTAGGATCCTTATGGCAAGATGCAGTAGTATTTTCTCAATAATTTCTGAATTGTTATACTTTCCTACCAACATCCATTCTACAAACTTTCCCATTAAATGTGACATGAATTCTTGAGTCAACCATTTTAGACATAAACATAAGATTTATAACCAAATATATAGAATGTGTAAAGAATTTGAGAGTTCCCTTTTCTACCATCTATGAAGGAAACTTTCAATTTTCCTTAACCATCTATTTGCAAGGAGTTGTTATCATTAACACCTAACCTTCATCACACTTGATATATTTTTAGTACCACTCCCTATACGGTGTCATGAAATAAACATTGAAGCCAATCAACTAGGAATCATCAACAATGATGCTAGTAAAAAAAAATACATCACTATTATATTCATCATTTTCCAAGGACTAATCAAAATAACTTTATTTCTTCTTGAACTTGCAATCCTTCTTTATGTGCACTCTTTGCATAATTTCAACATTTTACTTTAGACTTACCAATAGGTTTATATATTTTCTTACTGTAGGAATTTGTATCTTCAATATTATTCTTATATTTCTTCTCATTAGACCTGACTCTAATGACCAAGGCATCAAAATAATTACCATCCATGGACCTTTTCCTAATTTCCTCACTTAATAAAGTGCCAACAACATTTTCTAGGTTTAAAGTGACACAATATTACTGTTGATGGACATAATCAACTTTTCCCATGAATCTAGTAAGGAATGAAGTGATATAATTTATTTTCCTTTTCATCCATCTTGACTCCTATTTATACAAGTTGACTTAAATTCATATTAATGATATTCAAATGATTAGCTACCAAGTCTACCTCCCTCAATTTTAAACAATATAACTTCTTCAAAAAAAAAATTGTTAACCACTCTTATTCTAATATAACATATGTAACTTATTTCACAATGAATTTTTTCACCATCTCCTTAGACACATTCACCAACACAAAATTTTATAGACATAAATAGATTGTAGTTAATACTTTCTTATTTAATTGTATCTAATATTCATTAGACATACTTAAGGGTTTGATCAAAGAAGATATTGTATTCTATTGATCTCTTTCCACCAAAATATACTCCATAATCAACTTCCATAATTCAATTTTCTTCCCATTAAATCTCTCAATTTCATACCTCAACATGCTAGTCTTATTTTTATATTATTCTATTTTTTCACAAAATCCTTCAAATTTTCTTTTGTGTCTAGTTATAAACAAACTACAACAAACCAACTATTGTAGGCCTTACCATTGCAGATGTTAGGGTTATAATTACTAATATCATACTAATCATTGTAATATACCTCATGAAAAATTAAATTCAAATCTGCAATCTATTAGTTTTACCCAAACTTAAAAGAGAGAAAATCGGGTATAGTGAAATCTTCATCAGATACTCCAAATTGATGTTCACTAATGTGAAACTGAAATAAAATAGCTTGCTACAGATTTTATCATGATTTTTTTATTATATTTCTATTGAATTCAATACCAAACAAAAATATACATATGTTGCAAATTACATCAAAGGAAACTCAATTCGAGAGCCAAAACACATTAAAAATCCAATGCAAATTCCACAAACTCTCCAACACTTCTTGCAAAAGTTATGGATAGAAACATACATATAAAATACTCCAAAAATCATTAACATATTATTCTAACAACAACACAATGGAAACAAAAAATTCTAAGCTACGCACTCCAAACTATACAAGTCTTGCAAACTATTTGACAAAATTAACATAACAACTATGTTACACCCTGTCTCTTAGTTACCGGGTTACTTTTATCTTGTAAGTAAATAAGATGATAAATTTTTATTAGAACTTTAATATGTTGAATAGGGAAATGAAATACTGAAATATGCATTAAATATTATTACTTTTGAAGGAATGATTATGTTTTATATATTGATGGAAACTATGATGAATGTATATGTATTGCAATATGAATGCTTTGATGATGCAAATGATTTATGATGTTAATGGATTTTATCTAAATGGATAACTACCTATGAGATGTACTAAGTTGAATGCAAGAACAGGTTCAAACCTCCAGAAGAGAGGGGGAGTATCACTCGGGAGAGGAGCTTGGTCTGGTAACCCTTTATGAGCCTAACTAAGCATTCACACACTCACATCCTAGATTGGTTTAGAAGAGACAAGTCAGTCAGGATTTTGTAAGTAAACCCTTAGTTGAAGTCTTGGATAAATTGGAAAGATTGCATGGTCATCTTTGATTGGCTTCGGTATTGGTCTTTGCTTTCCTTTGGGTGATAGAATGATAGGGTTATTGTTTATGACTTCCATGTGATAGTTTTGACATTTGAGTTAAGATGAAAAATGTATTTTAATGAGTTGTGATATTTGAGTGATTGTACTTGGGTGCTTATATGTGTGATTTCATATATTAAATATGTGTGCATATAAGTATTGTCAATATGAGTAATTGATCGTCACAAATGTATATGTACATGCTTAATATAAGTAAAAATATATATACTCCTCATATTAAAAGATGTTAATACATAATATATATTAATAAAACATATATATATAATGATGAATACATTTAATTACCAAAGAATGATTTTATAAATATATATATATACATATTATAATGAGAACACTATAATATATATAATATTTAATACATTTCATAACGCATAAGCATCACTATTATATTATAGAATTTGAGTGGAGCTTAATTATATTACATATAATGCATGATATGATTTCTTAGCACATTATATTTAATACAGTGCATGGTATGCAACATAACACATTATTACTTCCATAGCATATTAATGAGAAGCGTTCATATATATTAATGGGCAACAAAAGGTTATAGCGCATGATTCAAATATAACCAAAATTCTTAGCAATTAATGCAATGCATAGACCAAGTCGTAAGCCAGTGCATGGAGAGTTTGGAAACTCACACTTAGGGTAGGGTCCCATGGAGGGGGGTTTCCTAAAAACTTTCAATGGGTGGTGCTGAGAAATTTTAGGAAGTTTTTAAAGTTGGTGACCTCATGAACTTAGTAGAGCAATTCAGCTTAAAATATTAAGCCCCAGATTTTAAGGAAGCTGGTGGTCTCATCAACTTATTTACTGTGGAGTTCAGTTTAAAATTTAAGTTTCGGAATTTAAGGAAGCTTAAAAGTTGAGATGATTTACAAATGGCAAATAAAATTGCTAAATTGTAGGAGCAATCTCCAGCCCCACACCATTTTCACCCCTCAAATCTACAGTCTGAAAAGGTAGGAGCTGCTATTCTTCAGGAAAAGATTCCAAAAAATCCTGTAGCAATTTTTTTATCAATCCATGAGACCTCTTGTTCCTTAAAAATAGACCCTGCAGCCCCCTCATGGGACCCCACCCTTATAGCCAGCATATTGTGCCTTTGACTAGCGCATAAGGTAATACATGGTGCAACTTATGGAAGCATAATATACCAGCACATAAAGTAGTATAAGACCAAGTCAAACAAATTTTGGAGGCACGTATGATTTTTCAAGCTTTTGTGTAAACGTTTCAAAGAGAAGTTAATACAGTTCAAAGCATAGAAGAATAAGTCTTCCCGCACTATAAACAGGGGACACCAACTTATGAATGTGGTGCCATTTTGTAAGTGTTTGGGATGCACAAGAAGTCTATAAAATGACATGATTCTGAAAATAGCCTTCAGACTTGGTCAAGAGTAAACTTGGCAGCATTATGTGAAGGAATTCGTATTAGGAAACTTGTTTGTGAGCTTTTTGTTTATTTGACTCAGTAAGTGAGTCTTGTCGTCCCTTACAACAAGTCGACTCAACCATTTAAATGGTGAGGAATATTATGTGTTATAAACCTATAAGTAGCTTGGTGAGTCATTGCATGAGGATAGAAAGGTGATAGAAATATTAACTTGTTTGTAGCCTTTGATTGCTCATAACTTAGCATAAATAGAAGTGCTCATTCTATCAATTGATACACTTATCAATTTGATTATCTCTATGTTATTTTGTTATGATTTTTGAGTTGGTAAGTTGAGAGATTGTGAGTTGAGAGTTCATTTGATATTTTGTATTGGTGATTATTGTGAAAGTAGTGAGAAGTTAGAAGAGGGAAATCAAGTTGATCTTGAAGGAAGTGTCAAGTGAATTTGAGGATTAGAGCTAGGAAGGAGTTTAATTAATTGGAGCTTTATACAAGAATTCTAGTTTCTATACCTTTGTCTTTTATGTTGGAAATGTTAAATAGTTTTGATTAATGTTGGAAAGGAATGGTTTTGAGTATGTTGTGATGCTTCTTTATTCTTGCATGTTCTTGGTTGTTATTTGCTTTGATGGAACCTATCTATGGGGTTAATACTTTTATATACCCTATATGGGAATTTATATGTTGATGTTTCTATTTAAACTATATGTAGTTAGTCTATACTAGACATATGTAGAATGAAATGTGAAATGTGGAATATAACGATGTCTTGAGGTAACTTGACATTGTTAGCTTATAATTCTAGGTAAACCTTATGAATAGTGAGGTTAGCAATACAACGGTAATCATGGAATGATAGGAATATCATCATCAATAGGAAGTGAGGTCATGCAAACCATTTTGATATTCTATACTTGATTGATCACTTGATTGTTACTTTACTTTGATTGAAACCCTAGGTTGAGAATAACCTATTTAGTTGGGTTGTTTACTTGATTAGTGATTGAAGTAAATAGGTTGGGATCAACCTATATAATCGAATTGATCATTTGATTGTTGATTTTATCTTTTGATTGAGGTCATTTATTGGTGAAATTATACTTTTGATGGGAGTCATTTAATGTTGAGATTACACTCTTGATTGGAGACTTTTATTGTTGAGATTGTACTTTTAGAATAGAGTCATTTAATGTTGTGACGTTATGTTTATCCATGTGTTTAATTGGTAAGATAGAGTTTCTTTGTGATACTTATAGCAATGTCCTTTAGATATGAGTTAATGAGAAGGTTATTCCCAAGGTTAGGATAATCCATGAGAAAGGGGATAGTCTTCAAATAGAATACTAATGGTCAATACAAATCAAGCAAATAAATGTGGTGAATAGATGACCTCACTTGAAGTTACTGGGTGATGAATCTTTGGTCAAAGTAGTGTAGGTAGCCACTATCTACATTGTCAATTCACTGTGTGATCCAATATTACATTCTAGGTTGAGGTAATCATACATGTAGAAGTAGACATTATGGTAGCTCTAGATTGTAGGGCACATCACTATGCTTAAAAAAGGCTATTTGAAGGATGAGGTTACCAAACCAATCTCTTTGTCGAAGGGAGGTCCATCTTACCAAGTTTGGTAGATATGCAGGGGACTGCAATAAGTCCATGGTTGGAGAAAAAGCACTTGAGTTATACTTCTCCTCATGCAGTTGGCGGCCAAGATTTGGGAGAAGAACATTCTGGACCATTGGTATTTCTGATTCAAGAATTGAAGATTTACGTGCCAGTATTGGGGACAACTAGAAGGTATGAACCAAGGAAAGGGGACATTTAGAATGTATGCACCAATGCTAAGACATCAGTAATAGTTTGTATTTCTAGTACATGTCATATATAATCATGTATCCATCTATATGGAAATTGTAAACGCGAAATGTTATCTTGAAAATATTTATGTAAAGATAAATCACACTTATATTATTGGAATAATTCTTTTATTATGCAATGGAAAGTTTGGATAATGTTTATTTCAAATGATGCATTTATTATTGAATAGAAAAGAAAAAATGTATTGCTCGTAATGTTAGTAGCATAACTATCTAATTGTGAGTAAAACTTAGAAAAATTACTAGGTAGAATAGTGGGCATGTTACACATAGTATTAGAGCTACCACATTCAAGACTAGAACCTATGAGCTCATTATGTAAGTGATGCATAAACAATGTCAAAATTAAATGGATGAAAGGTTCTTATGCCAAGATGGCAAGAGGAATAGAAAAAAAAGGGAAACAAAAAGGGAAGTTAAGATTCCCGAAAACTTATCCAAATTTGGGACTAGGAAAGAGTCATCCTTGGAGTTGAAAACTCCTAAACCAACAACTCATTAGGATACACCTTTGGATTGCAGAAGATTACACAACCAAGTTTAGTAGGAATTTTATGGATGACTACCAATGAGTAGCTTCACCTTAGGAAATACTTTAAATGAATCTAATGGATAGAAAGAATTGAAGTAATTCCCCTTATTAATAGTAACTTGTAGATGTGAAGAGTCAAGGATTTTGGATTACGTAAGGATAATATGAAGCTATAAGTGTGCTTTATGAAAAAGAACTAATTGATAGCATAAATCAGAAACTTTTTCAAAGTAGAAAGACAACATTTTGTGAATTAAAATCAACAAGAGAGGTATCCAAGTGGCAGGATAACCCTTGAAAGACCTGATTTAGTACAAGGTTAAAATATTGCAATGATAATTGGAGCCAAGAGTGAAGATTTGGTACCTTAGAATAAGAGTAGAGACCAAAATGGTAAGGAAAAGAAGCAACCTCTGAAGAATAAAAGTTGACATGATTCCACCAATTAGAATAGGCAAGGTCAATTTGGAAGTTCTTATTAAAATGGGGAAAAGAAACCAAGCAACTTTAGAGTAGAATAGGCAATGAGAAAAAGAAATTACCAAGAACTTGGACAAATTACTTAAAAAGATGATTGCAAGGTAAAATCTTGGAAAGAAAATTAAAAAAATTTGAACAAAGTGCTCAATAAGAGCATAGTTTGGCTGAAGTGCAAATTGAATTTAAACCAACTTGTCAATGAAAGTAAAACTTATGTTTAGAAGATGTTCCAATGAATATGGTTAAAAAGCTATTAGGATACATGGAAAAGATAATTGGAAAGAAATATTAGAGTATCTCTCAGTTGGAAAAGTTGTTGATTATCCATTAGATCTTGTTACTATGTGGTGCAGGAGCACCTTGGAACCAAAATTGTCAATCAAGGTTGATTAGGTCTAGGCTTTAGTTTTGGTGTCTTTTGTCTAAATAAGGTCACTATGACCATTTTGTTGTTGAATTAGGCATATTTGATGAATATTATATGTCTAGGGGATGTAGATTGCAAATAGTGCAAAAAATATTGAAAAGTTGTTGATTATGCAAAAATGCAAAATTGTAAGTTGTAAAAAGCGGATTTGAGGAAGGCAAACAGTCATATACTTCAAAATCCAATTTTGTTCGATGGAGACAATTGATTTAGAGTGGAAGCATTATAAATATGATGTAAAATCTTGATTGAAGGTTGATCTGGAAGATTGAAAGAAGAATAAATAAAGAATACCCCTATTTTTAGTGTTTTTCTATGTTTTTTCATATTGTGTTGGGACTGTACAATCCATACCACTCCATAATGCTCTAAATTTGTTTTGGATTCATTTTAAGGTGTGATTTTTCCATTTAATGCTTTTGGTTTGATCCTCTAATAGTAATCTTGGTGTAAGTTAGAGCAAATTCCTTGAGACTAGTTTTATACCCTATTTTAAGGGTTTGTAGCCTATAAGATGTAAACCCAGCCCATTCCACTTTCTGTGGCACCTGTGACTTGTGGAATGGGTCTCCATCATTAGGAAAAATATGTGTTCATGTTTTTTTGGTTCAGGGGAGGTCAAATAAGGTGTTGGCCATGGAGCCCTAATGGTGAAAAGAGATATTTCTCCATGAATTAGTGAGGTTTTGATAAGCCATAGTGAAATTTATGTTGGGGAAATGTGTTGTCTTGATGTATTTATTTTTTGCAAGTCAAATGGGTATTGTTTGAAGTGGTTTCAGAGTTGTGGAAGGATTGGAAGCAAGACTTTCAATAAAACCCTAGGTTTTTTCCTATAAAAGAGGGTTTTGGAGTTAGACAACTTGGGGAATGGATTTATGCAAGAAATTTGTGAAATCCTTAGTTTTAACACACTATAAACTCTTCCCAATTGCTTTTGGTGAATCTGGAAGTGTTTAGAGGCAAGGTCCTTTGGAAATTAGGCCTAATTTAAAGGCTAGAAAGCGAAAAAACTTGATTTGGTTGGATTTGTTGCAAAATAACCAATTGTGATTTTTTGATATGTTTTAGAGCACCTAAATGGGTCCCTGAAATAGTATTGGTTCTGGTCTAAAAGAACCCCTTGGCGATGGTATACCCGATTGACTAGGTTGGCTATGCTACAAGGAATTAGGCTGAATTGGTGAAAGGTGAAGAATTTTGTGATTTGTGTCTTGAAACTCTTTTTGTTGATTGATTTTTGTGTCAAGTTGTGTTGTAGGACCTCTATTGCTTACATCAAGTTGTATCAAAGTGAGGAAGTAGTTCCATGAAGAAGAAAGTTAAAGTTTGTGATCGGAAGGTGAAGAGGCAAGATTGTGAAGATGCCTCCAAAAGCTAGTGCAATGGAAAAGGAGATAAAGGAATTGAAAGCGAAGTTGTTTCAGAATAAAAGGATCTACAAAGAGTCTCAAGAAGTCACCTTAGCAAGGATAGTAGCTCTGGAGAAGAGCCAGAGAAGAGGAATGGTGAATGAAGACCAGAGTGATAAAGAAGATGAAGGGGAAGAAGGAAACCCTCTAGTTGGAGTCCAAAATGATGAAGATGACTTAGACCCTAATGAAAGGAGAATGATCAAGATGCTAAAGGTAGTAAGAGGTGACAACACTCCAAAAGTGAAGGTTGAAGTTCCAATGTACGAAGGTAAGATGGATAGTGAAGAGGTTTTAGCTTGGATTGATTCCTTAAATAACTTTTTTGAATTTGAAGATATAAAGGATAGTAAAAAGGTGAAATATGCAAAGAAAAAATTGAAGGGTCCAGCCCTCACATGGTGAAATTTTTTTCAAGAAGATAGGGTCAAGAAAGGTAAGTCTAAGATAATCTTGGAATAGGATGGTAGCAAAAGTTAAGGCTCAGTTTTTACCAGCAGATTATGCCATACAAAATTTTATGAAATTGCAGGATTTGAAGCAAAGGGAGTTGGATGTAATGTTGTATACTGAGGAATTTCATAGACTATGCACTAGGGCAGGTCACAATGAAGATGAGGTTGAAAGAGTGGCCAGGTATTTGAGTGGCTTGAGATTAAACATAAGAGATGAAATTAGTTTGAATCTGCCTAAGACAGTAGAAGAATGTTTCCAAATGGCAGTAAGGGCAGAAGATAGAATCAAGAGAAGACAAGAAAGACAAGGAATGGGCAAAGGTAACATGAATAGGGGAAGAGGCACAAGACAGTCCAAAGAAGATCATGAAGATGCTAGTAAAATTAGAGAACAAGCACCTGAATCAAGAGGTGGATGGAGAGGTGGAAGAACAATTTTTAGGAAAAGAAGAGATTACAATGAGTTTGCAAGAAAGTGCTACAAGTGTGGCAAGTATGGGCATCCTTTCATCAAGTTTCTAGAGGTTATTTGGATCAACTTCAAGTGGAGGAGAAAAGAAAAATGAAAGAAGAGCACCAATTTTTCAAGAGGATGAGGCTGAAAGTTCAAATTCAAATACTCTACGTGCAACTCCTGAAGTAGGTGAGATATTGATGATGAAAAGACAAGTGTTGAAGACCTCCAAGGAGAAAGAGCTAATCCAAAGAAGAGCCTCATTTAGGATAGCCTACATATGCAAGAATAAGGTATGTAAAGTAATAGTTGATTCGGGGTGTACTGACAATATTGTATCTAGTGAAATGGTGGATAAATTGCATTTGGAAAGAGTGCCTAAAGAAAAGCCATATAAAGTCTCATGGGTTAGTGATAATTAGTCTATGTTGGTGTGTGAACAAGCAATAGTTGATTTTTAGATTGTTCAATATAGGGATAGAGTAGTTTGTGACATATTACCCATGAATTGATGCCATATGTTGCTAGGAAGGGTCTGGAAATTTGATAGGCTAGTCATATACAATAGGAGGAAAAACACATACACAATTGAGAAGGATGGTAGGACATTCATCTTAACTCCATTGGATGAAGAAGAAAAAGAGCATGGTGAGATCATTATGGTTGGGAAAAGGGAATATGTGAGTGTTGATGAAATTAAGAGTCAGGGATTGGTAGCTAATGCAAGGTAGGACAAAGTGAAGGTAGTAGATAGAGGAAAACAAAAGAATGTGCAGCCAGTTGTGAAGGAGAATGTTTACATGTGGAAGAAGAAAATGGAAGGGAATTTGTCTCAGTCTAGTATGGAGAAAATTAAAGGTGATAAGACTGTGTAAAGGCAAGAAGTAGGTGGCAGAATACTTGTTGGGACAGCCAAGTGTCTTGTAGGTGTGAATATAGTAAAGGGGTAGTCAAATGATGTTGGTACAAGGGTTTGCAAATTTGATAAGAGTATAGTGAATTGTAATGATTATAAGACAGTGAAAGGAGTAGATGTAGGTCTGACAATGACAAGTAAATGGAAAGGTACAATTGACATTAGCAAGGAGGCAGACAAACAAAGCATTGGATAGTGGTCTAAACATGGAAAGAAAGAAACTGAGAAAGAAGTGATGGAAATTGATGGAGGTGAGTGCATAGGTGTAAAGGAAGGTGATAACACAATATTTTAAGATGGAGAAGGTAAAATACACCTCACAAAATAGTATGACAGAGTGGAGCAAGAAACAAGTGAAGACAAGGACAAGCATGTTGATCTGATAGTGAGAATCAAAAACAAAGTGAACCTGATGGAAGAATGCAAGAAGGATAGAGGCATGAAGAATATAAGGGATTAAAAGTCACATTAATCTTTCCAAGAGACTTGTAAAAGTTACAAGTTGGGGTGTATGGTGTAGGAGCACCTTGGAACCAAAATTGTCAATCAAGGTTGATTAGGTATAGGCTTTAGTTTTGGTGTGTATTTTGTCTAAATAAGGCCATTATGACCATTTTGTTGTTGAATTAGGAATATTTGATGAATATTATATTTCTAGGGGATGTAGATTGCAAATAGTTCAAAAAATATTGAAAAGTTGTTGATTATGCAAAAATGCAAAATTGTAAAGTAGTAAAAAGCATATTTGAGGAAGGCAAACAGTCATATACTTCAAAAGTCAATTTTTTTCAGTGGAGAAAGTTGGTTTAGAGTGGAAGAATTATAAATATGATGTAAAATCTCAATTGAAGGTTGATTTGGAAGATTGAAAGAAGAATAAATAAAGAATACCCTTGTTTTTAGTGTTTTTCTGTGTTTTTCATATTGTGTTGGGACTGTACAGTCCGTACAACTCCATAATGCTCTAAATTTGTTTTGGATTCAGTTGAAGGTCTGAGTTGGCCATTTAATTCTTTTTTTTGATCTTCTAACAGTAATCTCAATGGTGTAAGTTAGAGCAAATTCCTTGAGACTGCTTTTATACCTTGTTTTAAGGGTTTGTAGCCTATAAGATGTAAACCCGACCCATTCCACTTTTTGTGGAACCTATGACTTGTGGAATGGTCTCCATCATTAGGAAAAATGTGTTCATTTTTGTTTGGTGTAGGGGAGTTCAAATAAGGTGTTGGGCATGGAGCCCTAATGGTGAAAAGAGAGGTTTCTCCATGAATTAGTGAGGTTTTGATAAGCCAAAGTGAAATTTATATTTGGTCAATGTGTTGTCTTGATGTATTGAGTTTTTTCAGGTCAAATAGGTCCTGTTTGAAGTGGTTTTAGAGTTGTGGAAGGATTGGAAGCAAGACTTTCAATAAAACCCTAGGTTTTTGCCTATAAAAGAGGGTTTTGGAGTTAGACAACTTGGGGAATGAATTTGTGCAAGAAAGTTGTGAAATCCTTAGTTTTAACACACTAGAAATTCTTTCCAATTGGGTTTGGTGAATCTGGAAGTGTTTAGAGGCAAGGTCCTTTGGAAATTAGGCCTATTTTGAAGGCTAGAAAGCTAAAAAACTTGATTTGGTTGGAGTTGTTGCAAAATAACCAATTGTGATTTGTTGATATGTTTTAGAGCACCTAAATGGGTCCCTAAAATAGTATTGGTTCCGGTTTGAAAGAACCCCTTGGTGATGGTATACCCGATTGAGTGGGTTAGCTATGCTACAAGGAATTAGGCTAAATTGGTGAAAGGTGAAGAATTTTGTGAATTGTGTCTTGACACTATTGTTGTTGATTGATTTTTGTGTCAAGTTGTGTTGCAAGACCTCCCCTACTTACATCACTATGGATCCAACAGGTGATTCTAAAAGATTAGAGGGTAATGGTGAATCCAATTTTGGAAATGAAAAAGTATATTCAAGGCATACCATTGAGGGTAAGAGAGGCAAGTAATAGTCAATCAACTATCAAAAGCAAACAACAAGGAATGTTAAATTAATTACACCAATTTGGAGAGAGTGGATGATTGTTATGAGTTCAACTTTGAGATGATCTAATGTCTTGGAAACACTAAGGGGGAAAGAGGGAGAGAAGATGTACTCAAATAAGTACCCTTCCCAATGAAGTTTAATGTTGTATCTCCAGTAGGATAGAATTTTTAACCAGAGTCTCAAACTCAATTACCACAACATGGTTGGTAAAGTTAAAAGTGTTAAGGTATTAAATTATTGGAGAAAGGTAGTGGAAAGGTCGAGGCTTACGTACAAAAAGAAAGAAATATTTACAACACAATCTTTTACATATTTTTTTTAGAAGATCAAATTGCTAGCATCAATAGACGCTTTAGAGAAGGATAGGTAGTATACTTGATCATGAAAAGAAATATTATCACCTATGGAATAGGAAAGGGAAGAACTATGTACTCATGATTTCAAGTTAGCAAGAAACATTCATTCTTGGTAACTAGGTATGTAGTAATTGTTGATATATTTTGGAAGATAGTATCAAACCAGGATGATTTAACGAGAAATACTACTCAACTAGTATAAATCCTCATCAGAAGAAATAGATTGAGATGGGAATTGGATTACAACTTTGGCAATGCTTTAAGGATTAAAGAAATCCAAGATATGGAAATCCTAAGAGGAAGGATTTTAGCTCTGTCAAAAATATTTAATTATTATATATGGAAGAGATTTCACTAGTCAAGATGGACTATTATAAATCAGAAAGAACCTATGTACCAAATTTTGGGAGAAAAACGAATGAGATGAGGTAAATTGATGCCATACTCAGAACATTGGAATGAAAAACTTATTTTTCAGATGAGGAACCACTATAATCTAAAAGGGGATAGAGTAAGATGTTGCAAGGTAAGTAGCAAGTTGATGTCCAATATACCAAAGGATGAAGACAAGATGTCATCAATGACAAGACTTGTATACTCTCTAGGAATTCCAAAGAGGAAGTGGTAGATCATAAGAATATTTTTTATCTTTCTATGTCAATAGAACTAGCATAATGTTATGGTAAATAGATTCACCAAGGTAACCAATTTTGATTTGGAAATTTGATTTATAGGATATTAGTCCTAAACAACATATTGTGTAAAGCAGTTGGTTAATATTCCTAAGAAGATTATCTCAAATAGGAACAAGCAAGTAATGTTTAGTTTTTGTGTAAACCATGATCATCTTATATTCAATTGAATGAATGCTAAATTTATTACTTTAAGTTAGCTAGTTAGGAAAAAAGGGATAAATCAAATCTTGGAGGATTTATGGAAAAATTTATTATAATAAACTTCTATCATTGAAATTTGGTCCATTATATAGAAGAAGGATTGAATCTCTATAAAGTCAAGATAAGATAGGAAATAGGATTAACCTTACACCAAAAAGGTTGTCAAATGGAATAGTGGATAAAATGGATCAAGGAAAACTTTGTTGATACAAAGCTTAAGTTAAGAAGCAATATTAATTATGCTTATGGTAAATGGTTGTGTCAGTGATGGACAATCTCGAATTTTGAGTTGTCTAATGGTGTAAATACCAAAGGGAAGGATGGTACACACGATGTAGTGTGCAATACATTGAAATTCCTTTTCTGTTTGGGTTACGCTAAGGATAATTGTATTAGCCAAGGAGAATGTGTTTTTACAAACACTATGGTATATGTGTCATTTAGGATATAGTCACTATTGTACTTATGAAGTACAAAGGAGTTAATATAATTATCATGTATAGTTATTTAAAGGGAAGTTTCCATGAAGCACACAAGTTCTCCCCGTACGTTAGCGCAATCACTCAGCGTAAGGTCTAGGAAGGACGAGAATGCAAGGGGTCATATTATGAGGGAAGGTTAGATGGGAATATATTTCCTACATGATTTGGAAAATAGAAAGTAAAACCTTTATCTGGCCCTATCTATATGTTTAGTGCTTTAAATCATCGAGGACAATGATTCACAAGGGGGGAAGTATGTTACACCCCGTCTCTTAGTTACTAGGTTACTTTTACCTCTTAAGAAAACAAGATGACAAATGTTTATTAGAACTTTAATATGTTCAATAGGGGAATGAAATATTGAAATATACATTAAATGTTATTGCTTTTGAAGGAATGATTATGTTTTATATATTGATGGAAATTGCGATGAATTTATATGTACTGAAATATGAATTCTTTGATGATGCAAATGATTTATGATGTTAATGGATTTTATGTGAATGGTTAACTACCTATGAGATGTACTAAGTTGAATGCAGGAATAGGTTTGAACCTCTGGAAGAGAGGGGCAGTATCACTCAAGAGAGGAGCTTGGTCTATAACCCTTTATGAGCCTAATTGAGCATTCACATACTCACATCCTAGATTGGTTTAGAAGAGTCAAGTCAGTCAGGATTTGGTAAGTAAACCCTTAGTTGAAGTCTTGGATAAATTGGAAAGATTGCATGGTCGTCTTTGATTGGCGTTGGTATTGATCTTTGATTTCCTTTGGGTCATAGAATGATAAGGAACCTTATTGTTTATGACTTCTCTATGATAGTTTTGACATTTGATTTATGACAAAAAATGCCTTTTAATAGGTGCTTATATGTGCGTGATTTCATATATGAAATATGCGTGCATATAAGTATTGTTGATAGGAGTAATTGATCGTCACATATGTATATGTACATACTTAATATAAGTACAAATATATATATTCCTCATATTAAAAGATGTTAATGCATAATATATATTGATGAAATATGTATATATATATATATTATATATTTGTATGTATACATTATAAATATATAATGGTGAATACATTTAATTACCAAAGAATGATTTTATGAATATATATACACTAATATATACATATATTATAATGAGAACACCATAATATATACACATGTATATTATTATATATATATAATATTTATATTAATTTCATAATGCATAAGTATCACTATTATATTATAGTGTTTGAGTGGAGCTTAATTATATTACATATACTGTGATGATTTCTTAGTACATTATATTTAATATAGTGCATGGTATACCACATCATGGTATACCACATAACACATTGTTATTTCTATAGCATATTAATGAGAAGCGTTGTCCATATATATTAATGGGTAGCACAAGGTTATAGCACATGATTCAAATATAACCAAGATTATTAGCAATTAATGCAACACTCAGGCCATCATAAGCCAATGCATGGAAAGTTTGGAAACCCACAATTATAGCTAGCATATTGTGTCGTTGATTGGTGCATAAGGTAATACATGGTACAACTTATGGAAGCATACTAAACCAACACATAAAGTAGTATAATACCAAGTCAAAAAAAGTTTGGAGACACATATGAGTTTTCAAGTTGCTATGTAAACATTTCAAAGAGAAGTTAATCCAGTTTAAAGCATAGAAGAATAATTCTACCTGTGCTATAAACAAGGAACACCAACTTATGAATGTGGCACCATTTTGTAAGTGTTTGGGATGTAAAAGAAGTATACAAAATGCACATGAGTCTCAAAATAGCCTTAAGACTCAATCAAGAGTAAACTTGGAAACATTATATGATGGAATTTTATTTAGGAAACTTGTTTGTGAGCTTGTTGTTTATTTGACTCAGTAAATTAGTCTTGTTGTTGCTTACAACAAGTCAAATCAACCATTTAAATGGTGAGGATTGTTGTGTTACAAACCTGTAAGTAGCTTGGTGAGTCGTTGCATGAGCATAGAAAGGTGGCATAAATATTAACTTGTTTGTAGCCTTAAGTTGCTCACAAATTAGTATAAATTGAGGTGTTCATTCTATCAATTGCTACACTTATCAATTTGATTATTATATGTTATTTTGTTGTGATTTCTAAGTTAGTAAGTTGAGAGATTGTGAGTTGAGAGTTATTTTTCTATTTCGTATTGGTGATTATTGTGAGAGGAGTGAGAAGTTAGAAGAGGGAAATCAAGTTGATCTTGAAGGAAGTATCAAGTGAATTTGAGTATTAGAGCTAGGAAGGAGTTTAATTAATTGGATCTTTACACAGGCATGCTAGAGTTTCTATATACCTTTGTATTTTATGTTGGAAAGGTTAAATATTTTTTATTACTATGTTGGAAAGGAATGTTTTTTTATATGTTGTGATGCTTGTTTATGCTTGCATGTTCTTAGTTGTTACTTGCTTTGATAGAACCTATATATGAGGTTAATACTTTTATATACCCTATATGGGAATTTATATGATGATGTTTCTATTTATACTATATGTAGTTAGTCTATAATATACGTATGTAGAATGAAATGTGAAATGTGGAATATAACGATGTCTTGAGGTAACTTGACATTGTTAGCTTATAATTCTAGGTAAACCTTTATGAATAGTGAGGTTAGCAATACAACGGTAATGGTGGAATGATAGGCATATCATCATCGATAGGAAGTGAGGTCATGCAAACCATTTTGATATTCTTTACTTGATTGAACGTACTTTACTTTGATTGAAACCCTGGGTCGAGAATAACCTATTTAGTTGGGTCGTTTACTTGATTAGTGATCAATTGAAGCACATGGGTTGGGATCAACCTAGATATAATCGAATTGATCATTTGATTGTTGATTTTATCTTTTGATTGAGGTCATTTATTGGTGAAATTATACTTTTGATGGGAGTCATTTAATATTGAGATTACACCCTTGATTGGAGATTTTTATTGTTGAGATTGTACTTTTAGAATAGAGTCATTTAATGTTGTGACATTATGTTTATCCATGTGTTTAATTGGTAAGATAGAGTTTCTTTGTGATACTTATAGCAATGCCCTTTAGATATGAGTTAATGAGAAGGTTATTCCCAGGGTTAGGATAATCCCTGAGAAAGGGGATAGTCTTCAAATAGAATACTAATTGTCAATACAAATCAAGCAAATAAATGTGGTGAATAGATGACCTCACTTGAAGTTACTGGGTGATGAATCTTTGGTCAAAGTAGTGTAGGTAGCCACTGTCTACATTGTTAATTCACTATGTGATCCAAAATTACATTCTAGGCTGAGGTAATCATACATGTAGAAGTAGACATTATGGTAGCTCTAGATATGTAGGGCACATCACTATGCTTAAAAAAGGCTATTTGAAGAATGAGGTTACTAAACCGATCTCTTCGTCGAAGGGAGGGCCATCTTACCAAGTTTTGTAGATGTGTGGGGGACTGTAGTAAGTCCATGGTTGGAGAAAAAGCACTTGAGTGATGCTTCTCCTCATGCAATTGGTGGCCAAGATTTGGGAGGACATTCTAGACCATTGGTATTTCTGATTCAAGAATTGAAGATGTATGCACCAATATTGGGGACAACTAGAAGGTATGCACCAAGGAAAGGGGACATTTAGATGGTATGCACCAATATTGGGACATCTATAATAGTTTGTATTTCTAGTTCATGCGAGCTTGTTGAAGCTACGTATATAATAATGTATAGATCTATATGGAAATTGTAAACATGAAATGTTATCTTGAATATATTTATGTAAATCTAAATGATATTTATTATAACACCCTCGCCAAGGAACCCCATAGGACAACACCAAATATGGCAAATTAATGGAACAATTTTTTTTTAAAGAAAATAACAATAGAATGCATAACATAACATGTTATTCTAAACCTAGATCCTCTAAGGTTCCTCGATTGCACTACTCATAAATCAAGATTAAAAGAACGTTAAAACATGCAAGGTGCATTTTAAAGCACCACATTAAATGTTTCTACATTACTTACTTCCATAACATGCCATTTGGTAATCCACATTAAAGATTATTTCAAGCTATCTAACATATGCAAGATGCATCACATTACTGTATTCATCACAAGAAGAGTTCATCAATAATTGTTACATCATTACAATATTTACAACAATGCTTCCCTAAGTACATGTGGGAAGAATAAATCAGATCACAATTAAGAGGTACAACTAATATATAATCCAATACATATGCATAGAAAGGTTGTCTTCTTGAACTAGAACAAGAACTAGAGTCCACAACACAAGAAACAATATCCACGCATTCAAACATGTAGCAAGAATACCCAATAGAGGAAAATGTGCAAACCTCCTGACCATGCAGAACCCTGAGGTCCACCCCCATGCTAGGAAATAACACAAGGTCCCACATCATATAGACAATTAAGAATACAATAGGCTAACATAAACAAGGGCTATATATGACTCCAACACAACACTGCTAACAACACCAACATCACATACAACACTTACATCACTTCCAGAGGCATTCACACAACAAAAGGAGAACATAACTAGAGAATGCTAGACTACAATATGGAGGAGTGTCATCACATAACTTTATATAGGTTGTCCTGGAAGATTTTCCTAGGCCCCAAACACCATCCTAGGTTGTCTTGGCAGCCTCTCTCGATCCCCAGCCCTCATACAAACTCATGCAGAACCAACATACCTTTCATGAGGATAAGGCAGTTGGTCTTGCCATTCTAGGCCTTACCATCTCATCTCAAGCCTAAACGAGCGTTTGAGCCATGAGTGAAGCATATCATTATCTTGTTTAATGTGAAATCTACCCATCCCCCTAATTCATTATTAAGGTTATCACTAGATTAAGAAACTCTCCAATGGGTTGTCCTGGACACCACTTTGTGTTTTGGCCCCTATTGGGAGCCACTCCCCCTACTTGCAACTAGTAAACCCTACACATCAAGCAAGAAATTTACCATCTTGCATACTTATCATAATCACATGAATCCATACACAGTGCAAGCAATTGACCCTCTTGCACACTTATCACAATCACAAGAATCTATACATAGTGCAAGGCATTGACCATCTTGCACATAACTCAAAAAATTGTCAAACCACTTCCAAATGAAACTATCATAAGAACCATATATACACAAATACTCCCTCCTAGGCCTCTAGAATCCAACCTAAACAATTTTGAACAAATGAATCCCACTTTTAAACAATTACCAAAATCACCCTAATCCTAAAATCAAACACAATATTCAATACAAGCAATCAAACAACAATGCAACCATGAAATAATCCTTAAATAAGACATTATTTCCATCTTTCATATTACTCATTAACTTAACCACTTAATTCGCCTAATTGGGTCATTTACCACAATAAAATTTATTCTAAATAACTAGTTACATAGTGAATTTACAAATAACTATATCCTTCATGAAGCAACCATCTCTATGAAACTATTTAATATGAGACCCTAACATTAAAATCACAACTTTAATATAATGCCACAATAACCATATCCTAATTATTTGTTTCATATAGCAATTCAACTATTAAACAATTATAAAAATGATTAACATTCATTTGCTAATTAGTTAACATAAAGAGTAATCCAAATCTTTTAGCATTTAATCTGAATCATCTAACTTAAATAACCTATCCCCTATATTTTACCCTCACTTTTAACTTTCCCCTATAAAAAAGATACCTCAATTGACCCTTGAAAGTAACTCATAATTTCCAACATAATAACCATATTTAACGAGTGATTGAAATAAAATACATAAGTAAAAGAGCTTAAAAATATGAATATAGTAAATTTTAATCTAAGTCTTAACCACTATGATTGATCAAGAAGCTAGTTTAAGGTCAGATATATTCACTGTAAATAATAAATTTCCCTCGGCAAAGCAATAATAATAATAATACACAACACAACAATTTGGGAAGCAAGTCTTAAACAAACAGGTGATCATCTTCCATCAATAATATAAACCCATGGTTCACAATAACATCAACACAGGCAATAAAATCCAATGGTGTGTTTGGCTAACTAATCCCAAGTTTACATGTTGGCCAATAAACAAATAAATCTGATAAAGTAAGATTTGTTGATCCAAACAAGATGCTATAATAACATAATCACAAATCCATAGATATAAACGAGTATCATCAAATAATTCCTTCTTACTTTTAACTACATTTTAGCATAAAAATCTAAGAAAAACATGATGCCTTAGATAAATTTTAGCGAGGTTGTAACATAAATCTAATAAAGTAAGATTTGTTGATCCAAACAAGATGCTATAATAACATAATTACAAATCCATAGATATAAATGAGTATCATCAAATAATTCCTTCTTACTTTTAACTGACATTTTAGTGTAAAAATATAAAAAAAATCATGATACCTTGGATAACTTATAGCAAGGTTGTAGCATAAAATATTTCCATATTTGAACCCCACGTTAAAAACACAATAATAATGCAATCCTTTAAATGTCTATTAGCTAGATCTAGCAATTACTAATATAATAGTGAAATTGCGCATTCAAAGGAAAATATAACAAGTAGAATATAAAGTTTAAATCCTTTCACTAATTTGTAAATCAACTACATTTTGACTGAAAGGAAAGAGGAACTAGTATGCTAATTTAAACATTCATTTATCCTAGCCTAGCAATATTATCATAATTCTGCCATATAAGGTGAAATACACTCTATACTAATCTAGCAATGAAAACCACTATCTCTACTCAATATTATGGGTTTATGCTACTTGGAGATCCTTTTCAGAGACTTAAGAAAATGTGAATATACAAGCATCATAAACTTAGCATTACAGAGTTACTGCCTTACAGCAATAGGAAGCAAAATTATAACATTGCAGGGTTAGTGCCTCACAGTGACATGAAGCAGAAAATTAAGGGTTACAACAAAATAGATACTCGCTGCAAGAGAGATATATCGCATGGTGTAAAGTCGATGCTAAGAATTCCAACAGTTCGGCAAGAAATCAGTTAACAGATTTGAATAGAGACGACTGTCTTGGAAGACATGTATGCAAAATAAGGAAGCATAGACAAGGCACGGGGATTGCTGACAAAAAAACGTCAAATAAAAGTGGCCTCATGGAGTGTCGTAATATGCACAAAATGGATTTTGCAAGGAAGCTCTCAAAATCTTTGATTTAATGAAGCACTCTGGAACGCATCCTAACATTGTAAGCTTTGCTTGTGTTTTAGGTGTATGCAGTCATGCAGGTTTAGCGGAAGAGGGATGCGCATACCTCACACATCAGTAACCCTTATTGCATTACATATATAGCTGATCATTCTGATGTTCATACTACCGAAACTTGGCGCCTCAACAACCTTCCTAACTCTCCTACAGTCTCCATTACAGGTGTAACGACTATCTTAACTCTTTGTCTTAAATCAATAACAATAGCCTGACAATGAGAACACGAAAGGAAGATAAATAGAACTTCCTATTCTACGGTATCTCCAAATGAGGCAGTGTATATGTTCACATTCGATGAGGGAAGGAAGCACTAACTACGCAATGGAGATATCGTGCATGACTAGATTACCTAGTGCTTTCAACTGATTCCACATAAATGACCTTGTTCCTCAGGCAATTAAAGTGACTGCTAGAAGAAAATACGAATCGACATGATGAGCAGATGGAAGGCTAAGACTCTATAAAAGTAGCTATAATTTATAAATTTTGTATTCTATAGATAAGCACCAGTTCCTTTGCATTGAGAGACAGTTTTTTGTAATGTATTCAACCCGATTAATGATAAATTGTAACATACAGTCCATTCAATAACATAATCTCAATTACCTCCGAAGACTTAGGAATAACAAAATGGGTGCAATTTGAAGCTATAGAAAGCTCATGGTTGCAGATTCTTGAGATAAAACCAAGTGGAAGCAGTGATTGAGGCATATAATTTTGGACATTGCAAACCATGCTCTTATTAGGTGAACCTATACCCTGGGATTTTTTAGCTGATCAAGCATAGTGGCAAAACATGAGCATCCGATAAGTAATATTCACGAGGCATATACTAAGCAAAGAGGCTTATCTAAGAGATAAAGACATAGATAACACTGGATCTTGGGCCGGTTCCTGAACCATGAAGGCTGATAGCTAAGGCGTTAGCACTAACATTGATCAAGCTTATAAAGATGAAACAAGATGAAACCTAAATTACTCAGAGTATAATATCGCAGAATTGGCTTGATAATTACAGAGTATATTTTATTGCTCAAATAATTTTGATCTAGGTTAATGAGCCTTGAAGCTTAAGAAGAGTATTAGTGAAATCATTTACCTAATACTTGAATGAAAAAAATAATGTATGAATGACAGATAAAGTGATACAATCTGATTCATGACAGAGGAAAGAATTCACATGAGCACCCAATGTTAACTAAAATCTTGACTGCGATTTCTTGACAAGCTTTCTGGGGTTCTGATCCTCCCATTCAGACCGCCATCAATCTCTTTTGTACAGGCAATTTTCTTTCTCCCATCCAATCCCCCAAAACCCCCAATTTTAAATCCCCCCAATCTCCAAGAAAGAATCAACAATTAGTATGGAGTTTTCCCCCAAATGAAAAAAACACCCAACACTCCAAAACCCCCAAAATATATACAAAAGAAAGAGGTTGTTCGAAGACCAACCAACTTTTCGCAAATTTATAATTAACTTTAAATTTATTAAATTAATTTTTTCTTCATATAATAATTAATTAAATAACTCAAACTTTATTACCTTTTATTTATTTATTATATTATTATTTATTTATTTTATTTTATTTTAATATTACAAATTTATTTTATTATAAACTATGATTATTTATAAATATATTTATATTCATTTATCTATCAAGATACCTTTTTTACTTAATAATTTATTTCAATGCATCAAATAACCAAAAACATTTATCAAACAATTTTAAATTAAATAACCAATTGTCAATCAATCCCTGAATCCTATCTAGGGTCGTAAAGCAAGACCTCACGCAACCCAACTGCATACAAAAACCGACAATACTAACAAGGTAACAAACTGGGTACTCATCCTCTTTAAGGATGACGGCTAGGGTAGGGGTCCAAGTGCTATCTTCAGTCAACTATTCCATTGAATTTCAAGGCACGCTCAAACTTGTCAATTCAAGTGGATTCGATGCCTAGTACCTGTATCCTACAACAAACAAAACGGTTGTACATAAACATATACATATAATTAGGCACACCGTGAAAAAGGGAATCACAGGATACTCACAAGTGAGTGATGCGACACTGTTCCCTTCACCCAAACACATCAATAAGAACATCACCAGCTCATGTAACAATCAGTTTCATAGTCAATAAATTCATAACATACATCAAATTTTTAACATCATTAGCACATACCTATAAGTATCCCTTTTTTTTTTACATCATTAGCACTCTGGAACGCATCCTAACATTGTAAGCTTTGCTTGTGTTTTAGGTGTATGCAGTCACGCAGGTTTAGCGGAAGAGGGATGCGCATACCTCACACATCAGTAACCCTTATTGCATTACATATATAGCTGATCATTCTGATGTTCATACTACCGAAACTTGGCGCCTCAACAACCTTCCTAACTCTCCTACAGTCTCCATTACAGGTGTAACGACTATCTTAACTCTTTGTCTTAAATCAATAACAATAGCGACAATGAGAACACGAAAGGAAGATAAATAGAACTTCCTATTCTGGTATCTCCAAATGAGGCAGTATATGTTCACATTCGATGAGGGAAGTAAGCACTAACTACGCAATGGAGATATCGTGCATGACTAGATTACCTAGTGCTTTCAACGATTCCACATAAATGACCTCCCTCATATAAAAGTATCGCTAGAAGAAAATACGAATCGACATGATGAGCAGATGGAAGGCTAAGACTCTATAAAAGTAGCTATAATTAGCCGATAGGCTCTACCTCTGGGATCCCCAGTGCATAGTTCGACTGCAAACCTGTCTCACGCCTGAAACAGGATTGACCGCCGTCGAGCAGTGTTGGGTTCCCTGCAAACCTGCTGCTGACTGGGAAAACCTCCCGCTAACTGGTACTGCCTTTCGAAATGCCGCTCAAACCTTTGCCGACCTGAAGAATTCCGCAGCTGTCAATCGCAGGGCACAGATGTTGCGTGGCTCTCGTTTTCTTCCACCAGGCATAACGCAGGTCCAAAAATTTTGCATTGGTTACATGACACATTCCGGCCTAAGTGCACCGCCCCCAACTTCCATAAATGCCCCGGCTTGTTTACAGATGAAGGCAACATCGATATTTGCCATTGACAGCCTTCAAGGTTCGAAAGCTCTACAGCAGCACTAGTTCTTGTTTGAACGGGTGAGATTCATGCCTCTCGTTCATTGCTAATTTCCTGCCTTTTCCAATTCGTTGCCCGAAATTGCAACCCTAATTTTTGGGGATGGGAAACCATTTTACTAGTTTCACATATGGAGATCCTCTGTCGAAGCCCAAAACGCAGAAAACTGTTGTGGGAAGACCCGTTGCCTTCAATTTAAACAGTACAGTCTTCCTGATCAACAGTTTTGCAGCCACTCAACAGGGGACCCTGTTTGAGTTTTTCTGGGCCTACGATTGGCCTGTTTTTCTAGCAAATGTTCTCTCATCGGAGCACAATAGTGTTGATTTCCACCCTTTCCCTGTAGTGCTTTTCGTGAGCTTCATGCTTCACTCAAAATTATGTAATATTCAGGGGTTTTTTATGTAGCATCCAGTTTTTATGATTATGTAATATTCGTTTGAAATGATTATGATTTTGAGCATGTTACTTTAAGCTATTGCAGTCTCTACTGAAGATCACCCTTTTGATTCCTGAGCCTTTTTACATCTAAAATAGGCTTCAATCTGTTTTTTGATCTGGCAGAGCTTTGAGTAGGAGTGGTGTTTTCCAAGCTGAGTAAGTAAGAGTCTCATCTTGACTCTGGTCTGTGAAGTCCTAAGCTAAGGAGTTCAATGCAGTGTACGAGACAGTTCTTAACTCAGTCATTTCTTCCATCTTCACCAAGGGAGGGAATCCTTGTCAAGAATCCTCTTAGAAGTTGGTGCTTTACACATTACTTTTTCCCAAGTTTATTATGAATGATATCTCAATGGCCTGAGATGAAATTCCATGACTAACCCTTGTTAGAGAGGATCCAAGGAGTAGAAGCCTGCTGAATTATCATTGTGAAGGTATTTGACTCAACATAAACTCTCCAACCCTATTTGACTCCTAAGGCTTGATTTTAGTTGGCTAGATCTTTCAAACCAACCCTCCATCCTTTTTGGGAAAACAAACTGTGTCTTAGGTGTCAAGGGAAATATCCGAATATAAGAACCTCAGAAGTTCCTTGTCATAGGAAATCCTTCATGTGCTTGTACACAGGGTATTGGTGAACACAACTAGAGCCTGCATAATGAAGTGCGTATAAATATTAAATCGGAAGAGCCCACATGGCTGATTTGATCATTGTGATTCTCTTGGAAAAATTGAGCCATTTATCTTTTTACAAGGCAGCTTGTTTGATGATCTTACCCAGGAAGTTTTTCCATGGCTGTTTTCTATAGTTTCCAGTGAATACCAGAACCCAGAGATTTTGGCTTGGGAAAAGACCAATATAAAATTCTAATTAGGCCATCAATTGCTGCTTTCAAAGGCTTTTGTTGAAGAAGTACACCTTTTAATGTTTCATTGCTCATAGATTTTCCAAAAGCAAGGGAGTACGAGTTTAGCAACTGCTTTATAGTCCTCGCTTCCTACCTTTTTTCTATGGCAAACAAAACTGTCATTCACAAAGAGAATATGGCTGACCACTTGTGCATTGTTAGAACTTAGCAGCTTTATTTCATCGAGGGAGTCACCAAACCTAGCTTTACCAATGAATTTTCTTTGAGCTTGTGCTAAGATGATAAAGAAGTGGGAGATGGGGTCCCTGTCAAGCTAGGGAATTTTTTTGTTGGGAAACCATTAAAAAGGACTGAAAAGAAGGGCCTTGAGATGCAGCCACAAACCCAATCAGGGCATTCTTTGGAGAAAAGAATTGTTCTTATAAAACTCGAGTCTGCTCTGTCATAAGCAATGCTTATACTCTCTTATAAACAAGAGGTTCAAGGGATTCGCCGATAGGATATATTCTGTTTGCTAATTGCTCGAGTATGGACTTACTGAATCGAAAATGTCAGCATCTAGCAATTGGTGGGAACTAACCATGGCTTCCAAAATTTTCCATTTTACTTGGCTACACAGCTTGTGACACATATTTAGTCCCTGCTGTCTCTTCATATTGGTGTTGTATTTAATCCATAGTTACTAAGAAATAGGGACAGGCAGGGACAGGTAGCTGGACACTAATGGAATTAGGGTAGATGAGTAAATGAATAAAAGATTCGGCTGTATGAAGTGTGGATTCCAATCAGATTAGGGTACACAATAAAACAAGGATTTGGTTATATATATCAATGTACTAAAAACAAAATGTGGGTATGGGGACAGGGACGTGGTCCACTTTCTCATAATGGAGGTTTACTGGTAATTATGATTTGATCTTTGTTGGCATGCATCTCAATCCTAATATTTGAGCGTATCAATTGTTAGTGATTTATGACAGCGTTAATCCATGCTATTACTTCATTTGCAAGCCCATATTTTATATTTGGATGTAAGCTGGAATGTGGAATTTCATATATGGCGCTTATTCTGAAATGTGTATTTGTTGACACCATGAAGAAGATACTATGTTCACGACAAACATGTCCTGAGTTTGTTGCTGTTTTGTCTTCTATAATCCTTTCCCTTGGAAACAGTCTATTCTGTTCGCTGGTCTTGTTGTACAGGCGGTCACTGAGATGCACAATAAACGCACAAATCCAGATTTCAGCCATGCAAATGAAGAAGGTTCTATTGGTTATGTTTGTTCTCAACACAAACAATCAAATCGTTGGTATGTTCCCAGCTGTTCTATTATCTTGCTGTTTTGTCTTTATATTATCATGGATGGTTCAGATGCTCAACAATCCTGAGCCGCTGGTGTTTCCCACAGCCACAATGATGATTAAGTCAAATTAGCTTTTGCTTCTATTCTCTGTCTTTAATTATCTTTTTCAAAGCCCTACCTACTTCAATGCAGTGATCTCTTCTATGTTTCTTGTGTCAAACTCTACCTGACATCTGGCCTTGAATAACATATTTGTATGTTGATATGAATCCTATGTTTAGTCGTCGCTTGGTTTTGTGCTTTCTATTGCTGTTTGGAATTGTTGATGGTAATTATTCCGCTTCTGTTGTTGTTGATGAATCTGTTTTAGGATATCAAGTGATATCCTTCTGTACTCATATGGAGAACGCATGACAGTAAGACAGTGATGTTTCCTATGACAGAAACACACTGATATCTGCCATGCGGTTCATGCTTCCAAAGCTCTAAGCAAATTCCAACACGTCTGAACTACAGGATTCCAAAATTTCTCAAAAGCTCATTACTGTTTTTAATACAATTTTCAGCAAATCTTTACTGGAGTATTTCAAAATTTAATAAGAAACCCTTCGCTCTCTGGCTGCAAACCTTTAATATCCTATCGGCATTTTCCTTGAACCCCCCCTGGGTGCAAGTGCTAGTTTATAAATTTTGTATTCTATAGATAAGCACCAGTTCCTTTGCATTGAGAGACAGTTTTTTGTAATGTATTCAACCCGATTAATGATAAATTGTAATATACAGTCCATTCAATAACATAATCTCAATTACCTCCGAAGACTTAGGAATAACAAAATGGGTGCAATTTGAAGCTATAGAAAGCTCATGGTTGCAGATTCTTGAGATAAAACCAAGTGGAAGCAGTGATTGAGGCATATGATTTTGGACATTGCAAACCATGCTCTTATTAGGTGAACCTATACCCTTGGATTTTTTCGCTGATCAAGCATAGTGGCAAAACATGAGCATCCCTTAAGTAATATTCACGAGGAATATACTAAGCAAAGAGGCTTATCTAAGAGATAAAGACATAGATAAGACTGGATCTTGGGTCGGTTCCTGAATCATGAAGGCTGATAGCTAAGGTGTTAGCACTAACATTGATCAAGCTTGTAAAGATGAAACAAGATGAAACCTAAATTACTCAGAGTATAATATCGCAGAATTGGCTTGATAATTACAGAGTATATTTTATTGCTCAAATAATTTTGATCTAGGTTAATGAGCCTTGAAGCTTAAGAAGAGTATTAGTGAAATCATTTACCTAATACTTGAATGAAAAAAATAATGTATGAATGACAGATCAAGTGATACAATACCATCGTTCGATACAACCTGATACAATCTGATTCATGACAGAGCAAAGAATTCACATGAGCACCCAATGTTAACTAAAATCTTGACTGCGATTTCTTGACAAGCTTTCTGGGGTTCTGATCCTCCCATTCAGACCGCCATCAATCTCTTTTGTACAGGCAATTTTCTTTCGCCCATCCAATCCCCCAAAACCCCCAAATTTTAAATCCCCCCAATCTCCAAGAAAGAATCAACAATTAGTATGGAGTTTTCCCCCAAATGAAAAAAACACCCAATACTCCAAAACCCCCAAAATATATACAAAAGAAAGAGGTTGTTCGAAGACCAACCAACTTTTCGCAATTTATAATTAACTTTAAATTTATTAAATTGATTTTTTCTTCATATAATAATTAATTAAATAACTCAAACTTTATTACCTTTTATTTATTTATTATATTATTATTTATTTTTTTTATTTTATTTTAATATTACAAATTTATTTTATTATAAACTATGATTACTTATAAATATATTTATATTCATTTATCTATCAAGATACCTTTTTTACTTAATAATTTATTTCAATGTATCAAATAACCAAAAACATTTATCAAACAATTTTAAATTAAATAACCAATTGTCAATCAATCCCTGAATCCTATCTAGGGTCGTAAAGCAAGACCTCATGCAACCCAACTGACTACAGACAAAACCGACAATACTAACAAGGTAACAAACTGGGTACTCATCCTCTTTAAGGATGACGGCTAAGGTAGGGGTCCAAGTGCTATCTTCAGTCAACTATTCCATTGAATTTCAGGGCATGCTCAAACTTGTCAATTCAAGTGGAGTCGATGCCTAGTACCTGTATCCTACAACAAACAAAACGGTCGTGCATAAACATATACATATAATTAGGCACACCGTGAAAAAGGGAATCACAGGATACTCACAAGTGAGTGATGCGACACTGTTCCCTTCACCTAAACACATCAATAAGAACATCACTAGCTCATGTAACAATCAGTTTCATAGTCAATAAATTCATAACATACATCAAATTTTTAACATCATTAGCACATACCTATAAGTATCCCTATTTTTTTTACCTTCATCTCCAAGTTCCAAAGCCAAACTATCTGCACATCCACAGTGAAAATGAAGGGGCACTACACTTATATTATTGAAATGATTATTTGATTATGAAATGGAAAGTTTGGATAAATTTATATTTCAAATGATGCATTTATTATTGAATAGAAAAGAAAAAATTTATTTCTCATAATGTTAGTAGCATAACTATCCACTTGTGAGTAAAGCTTAGAAAAATTACCAGGTAGAATAGTGGGCATGTTACAAACTAAGAGCTTTCAACAACAATGTAAATACTATATGAAATTTCTCTTGGAGACCCTTTGAACCACTGCCTTTGAGTCTCAATCCCCCTGGTTTAACAACCTTGGAGATTCATTCTTCATTGGTTTTCTAGCCTTTGAAGAACATCAACAAATTATTAGAAACGATGCATAGAATGATCAACACCAACAAGACAAAATTTAATAAATATTTAAATTCTTTTTCCAACACCAACTTGGGCGCCCAAATCCCAATTCCTAGGAGGGAGATGCTTGCATGCAAAGCATTTAACTCTCATTTCCAAATGTAAGTCCATCACTAAATCACTCCAATCCAATTTTCCAAAATAATAACCATAACTTGCACCATTAACCAACCAAATCCCAAATCATTTGCTTTTTCAAAAATATTAATTCATTTATTACTAAGAATGAATTAATTAATTCACTTTGAAAAATCAACCTTCTTAATTCATTTGTAGGTCCCGACTTACTATTTTAGGAAATTGAGCTTGCTAAAAATAGTAAGTGCTAAATTTAGAATTGTTATTTTAGAAAGGGAACATGATACTCACCAAAACAACAATATGTACTCTACGAACAAATTTTGGGGATAATGACCTATGTTATACATGACTGATAGACCGGGATGAAGAAACTTAAGACTAAGTATTTGGATAATAGTCAAAAAAAATTGTAAATGTTAGGATTTGGTGTCATCTACCTTATAATTCCTATGTCATTTTACATCTTTCCAACATCCCTAGAAAATTCTCTAGGAACTTAGGTTGTTATTAGAAATTAATTTGTATTTTAATTCTACCTATTATTTGTAATACATTCGTAAGGAAGGAGGGGTCCATCAACAATGGTAAAGGTGACTTGTGACTAAGTACATGACTGATAGACCGGGATGAAGAAACTTAAGACTAAGTATTTGGATAATAGTCAAAAAAAATTGTAAATGTTAGGATTTAGGTGTCATCTACCTTATAATTCCTACGTCATTTTACATCTTTCCAACATCCCTAGAAAATTCTCTAGGAACTTAGGTTGTTATTAGAAATTAATTTGTATTTTAATTCTACCTATTATTTGTAATATATTCATAAGGAAGGAGGGGTCCATCAACAATGGTAAAGGTGACTTGTGGAGATAAAATTAATTAATCAATTTCCACATCCAAGTGGAGCACTTAGGAAAGAGTGGAGGATGAATCTTTAGTTTTACACACATGTCCTTTATCATTCTCTAAGTTGGGGGCTTATGGGAGTAAAGATAAATACTTTTGAATTTCCTTTGAGTGAATCTTGGCATTCTAAAGGTTTTCCATTAGGCTTGGATGCAAATTTTGAGAGAAGAGGGTGACTTGTGAGTTTCCTTGGTTATGGTAATTCATGAAGGGTCATTTTGGAGGCCTAATTGGTGCCTAGTTAGCTTCCTCTTATTTTATAAATCACCAATGGTTTCCCCTTTCATGAAATTTTATAAATTGGAACCCTAACATTTTGAAAAGTATCACAATAGGTTGGAATATGAAGGAATACTTGTAGGAATGAGATAGAAATGAATACTTGTAGGAATGGGATAGAGAGTTAGATGTGTTGATATTATTCAAAAGTGCATAAGTTTTGCTAGATTGAAGGGAATGAGGAGAATGAAAGTCTGATTGTATTGTAATATTTATTTTAAATTCAATGCATGCTTTGCCTCTCTTCTTGGTGGAGCTTTTTCTTGTTGGGGTTTCTCCATCTAAGTCATTTATTATGTCTTGGAATAATTGTGTTTACTAATTTTCTAATTTAAATCCATTAAATCTCTTCATGTTAAGCCAAAGTTATGAACACTTTTTTATTTTAGATTTACAAGAAAATTTCAAGTTTCTATATTTTAATAGTCTAATCCTTGCATCTCTCCATATTAGAATCATAATTTGATATTAAACAATTGGTTTAAACATTGTAAGTTCCCAACATATGGTATCAAATCTAGATTGGTGTAAGAGCCATTAGAATTTTAACAAGGGTTTTTATCTTTCTAAGAGTGTTGGAGGCTTGTGGATTACAATATATGTTTTGTGTGTTAATATTGTTTTACAAAGTTGTGAGATTGAAAGCTATGAAATCTAAATTTCTTGGATGGATATTGTTAAAGGGGTCTATGTTGTACATTAGAATCTTGTGGTTGTGGATCTTTATTTATTTGGAGTGGGTCATGTGTTTTCTTCTTTCATGGTGGTGATTTGGAGATACCATTTGACATGTGACTATCCTCTTGCATGATGCTTGTGCTTATTTTTCTTGTTTTCATGTATGGTGAAAGAGTGTTCATGTTGGGTGGGTACTTTTGGTCCCTTCATCACATGGGATAACACCTACTATTTGGACTATTGTATCAATTGGTTGGTTTAGTGGTGTTAGCCCTTGGTTACGATAAAGCACTGGATTATTAACGACTAGTTGCAGGTGGGTTGTGGAGTTAGTTTATATGTAACCTGGACACTCTTGTGCAACTTGATTCCTCTTTATCATATTCATGTTATTTTGGATATTAGGTTTTACAATTTTCCTTTGTCAAAAAGATGGGGGCTTATATATCTATGGTTTCCATTGTTTTAGATGACATGTTTGGTATTATTCATAATTTTAAATGTCTAGATGTTGAAATGGATTTAGATTTCCATAGATGGTTTTGTAGGTTCTACATATGAAACTATTGTGTTCAAAATATTTTGGATGGAAATAGTTATAAATTTATATGGTTTCTTGTTAAGGTTCGTAAAACTATGGTTACTCTAATGTGGATTTATTTGGAAAATTGGGCCTATCATTGATCTAGTGTTTGAATCTAATAAATCTACATGTTATCTCTAGTTACCTAAATTTTACATGTTACCTATGTGGCGATGTTCATCTATTTATTTAATTATTTGAGATAGGAGTAGTGGCCATGTTTTCTCCTTTGAGATGTTAAATGTGTAGATATTGCCTTTCTTGGTCATATTATTGTATTAGTGTGTTTATTATAGTAAGTAAAAGAGATAGTTATTTGGAGTACTTGATATAGTTGTATGGTAGGATCAGATAAGTGATATAGTGTTTCTTTTATGAGTGTTGGCTTTTCTTATTGTTGAATTGCAAAATGCTTTACATGGATTTAATGAAATTTTGCCATTGGTGTAATGTTTTGATTAATGACTCTAGGGTGATTTAGCTATTGTTAAATTGGAGTCATTTGCAATTGTGTTGTTAGTCTTCTAGAGGCTTGGAAATTGTTATTGGTTTGATGTATATGTTGAGCCTTGAAATTTGTTGATGTGATGATTTCCATCTATTATTGGAAAAGGGATAGCCATGTATTGTTTACTTGCTCCATGGTTGATTCTTCGTGCAGGATGGTCCATGCCTTACCATGGTGAATGTTTTGGTTGTTATGAGATTGTGCATATTGGTTGCCCAGTCATTTTTGTTGTCCTTGCTAGTTGTAGAAGGGGGAGTGACTTCCAATGGGGGCCAGCACACAAAGTGGCATCTAGGACAACCCAGGTGGGAGTTTCCTAATTAAATGAAAACTTAATTAATTAACTAGGGGGTTGGGTAGAATATTACTTAAACTAAGAAGATTGGATGTCTCACCCAAACCTATAGTGCTCATTCAGGCTAAGGTTGGGTTGGGAAGGCCTGGTTGGCAAGACCGATATCCTTGTCCTCGTGAAAGGATAATTGGTCTTGCATGTGTTACCCTATGGGGTCTACATCAAATGTGCGACTATCAAGACAACCATATATGGGGGCCAACATCTAGAAGAATATTTGCAAGACAACCCATGCAAATACCATGCATGACACTCTCCCCTACTACAATCTAGCATTTCCTTGTCTTGCATTTTAGTGTTATATATGTGTGTGCCTTTGGAAGTTGTGTCACCTTTGTGTAGTGTTATGTTGTTCTACTTGCTCTTGTGTGTCATGTTAGCCTTGTGAAGTCTTTAATCCTTTGTCTATTAGTGATGAGGGGGGCCTTTGCCACCTCCTGGCATAGGTGGTGGACCTTTGGGTCCAAATGGTTGGGTGGAATGTGTTTCATTCTCCAATGTGTTCCCTTCCCTTGTATGTGTCGTGACAACTTCACTTGATTCAAAGACTTCTGCACTATATCTACTCTTGGGATTTGTGATCCTTGTATTTGTATTTGTATTGTATTTCAATTAAAGTATCATGTATCATGTTGTTGAACACTCCTCACATGTAACGAGGAGGCATTATTGTACAGAATGTAATTATAAAGATGAAACTGATGTAACTCTATTATGTGATGAATTATGTATTCAATGATATTGTACATGTTAAATAGAATGGATGTAATCAATTAATCTTTTATGTTTATGTTATGGTTGTATCTCGTGGATTACTTGATTATATGTTATGTGTAGATGTGATTCTTACTTAATGTTGGAATTGGTTATTAGAATGTTTTATGGTTTGTTAATTAGATAATGGGAACTACGTAATACAGTCATGAACCTTGGAGGACATAGGATTGTATGTAATTTGATGTTCATTTATATTTGTGTAGCATCACACTTTTAAAAAAAATTGTTTTGTTTTTAGTTGCTAGTGTATTGTCCTCTAAGGTCCACAGCAGGGGCGTTACACAAATGATCAAATGCTCATGGATACTTGAGAGACTTGGATGAGGTTGGATATCTCTTATACTGAGAGATGGGTGTTGGAATGATTACTCATTATTATATTTTAACAAACATACCAAGGAACTTACACATAGATATGGATATGATTCCATTAAGGATATTGTGAGAAGGTTTCCCTTTATTGTAATTTTTTATTGCTCAATGGTGTATACAATGGGACAAGCATGTATCCCACTCTTGATTTATTTAGTAGGTGAATGATTTGATTTATTTTTATCTTTTCTTCTCATGTACATTATTCTTTAGCTTTGTTCCAGTTTTGAGGGATTATTGAGAAGTATTTGCATTTATGGATTTTCATTGTTCTCCTTATGATTTGGTCTTGATCTATGGTCATAGTAATGTGGAATTGTTTAGAGAGCTACATGAAATGATTTGTATCTTTGGGCATATTCCCTTGTTATGGGAATGATTGATTCATTTGATCAACCTTTAATTTGAGAGGTTTATATCTATTTCTCGATGTTTCAACTTGAGTTGAATGCTTAGATGTTGATATCTTTTCGTTTTGGTGATGCTGGAGGAGACCTTATTTTTAATAGCTTGGAACATGTTAATGTTGGTACAATAATATGATTTAATTTTCAAGTTCTCTCCTCCCCAATGTATGTTCTTCCTTAAGGTTCATGTTTTTATGGAGTTGAGGTTTGTATGGAGTCAAGTGGTGTTATTTGTGCCTCATTATTTTTAGTAATAGTTTGGTAGCTCCTTGATCTCTTTCTTTATTATGTGGAGTGCTTGGGAAATATTCTTGGAGATTGGTAATGATGTATGTTTTACATTGATATGTATTTTTATATCATTTATTCCTTTGTCATTGTGTGATAGAGGAGTTACCCACATCCTCTATGTGAGTGCTATAGGTGGACTTATTAATTCCTTGATCTAGTTTTTAGATTTGGAATTAGCCATTCATTTCAAGTTCTAGAATGTGTATGTGTGTGTGTTATGGATGAGGAGGACACCTCTCTTAGACTAGTTACTCTTTACAATAGTGTTAACATGCTTTAGAGATTTTTAAAAATTATGTCTATGTGTGTTGTTACCTTAGAGTTTTCTTTTTGCGAGATGGTGGATGAACGGGGACTTGATTACAAATTTTAGGCTAATGCATTGATGGAATTAAGTTCTACAAGTATATTTTTTTTCATACTTAGTTTAAGGTATGGATAGACTGGATGTGTTAGCAACTTAATATGGTTTCTATTCCTATTAGTATGAGTGTGGTAGCTACCTTTTTTTTATAATTTTAATTTAGTGCTTATGCCTTATATATAGATTGGTGTATGATTTAGTGATGGTTGGTATGTTTCACCTTGGCATATTCTTTATCCTATCATGGTCTGGCATGACAAAGGATGAGAGGAGTTCTTGCCTAATATGGTGGTTACCTTGGTTACTATTGGTTACTATTGTAGGTATATTTTTAGAGCATGAGAGCATGTTGAAGAATTGGGTGATATGTGGTTGGCTAAGAGGTTTTTCCCCTTATTTTTTATTCCTATGGGTGTATTTACAATATATGATTTCAAGTGGAAGAGATTTAGGTGTCATCTACCTTGTAAATCCTATATCATTTTAAATGTTTCCACTATCCTTAGAAAGTGTCTCAAGAAACTTAAGGTGTTATTGAAAATTAATTTATAAATTAAATTCCACCTATTATTTTTAATACATTCAAAAGGAAGGAGGAGTCCATCAACAATGGTAAAGGTGAATTTTTAAGAAAAAAATAATTACATAATTTCCATCTCCACGTGGAACTTGCTCGGGAAAGAGTGAAGGATGAATCTTGAGTTTTGCATGCATCTTTTGGCATTCCAAAATTTGGGTGCTAGGGAGAAGAATTTACATTTTTCCTTGAGTGAATCTTGGCATTCTAGAGGTTTTCCACAAGGCTTGGGCTCTTTGGATGGATGAATTTAATTCTTGATTTGTTTTGAGAATAGGAATTCATGAAGGGTCATTGTTTGATGTCTTGTTGGTACATATTGAGATTCCTCTTGTTTTATAAACCACCAATGGTTTCCCCTTTTATGAAAGTAGATAAATTGAAACCTTAGGATAGTAGAAAGATCACAATAGGTTGTAACAAGAAGGAATATTTGCAAGAATGAGATAGAGAGTTGGATGTGTTAATATTGTTCATAGGTACAAAGGTGCTGTAGATTGAAGGAAAAGAGGAGAATGAAAGTATGATTATATTGTAATATTTATTTCAAATTTATTACATCTTGGCTTCTCTTCTTGGAATTTTTTCCTATAAGTGTTTCTCCATGTAAATCATGTGTTATGTGTTGGAATAATATAGTTTTTTAGGTTTTCTATTTGCTACTTAAAATGCATAAAATCTTTTAATGTTAATCCAAGACTATGAACACTTAGTTTCATATTTGCAAATAAATTTTAGATTTCTATATTGTAGTATTCTAAGCCTTTTATCTTGCTATATTAGTATCATAATTTTAAGTTAATTAATTTATTTAAAGATTGTAATTTTCCAACAATAAAATATGTCTAAATAGATTAGTATATATTCAAAATATTACACAAGTCTCTACCTAGGAAACCATTTTAACAAAAAAATCACCACCAAAAGACATTATAATTATATTTTTTAAAACTAGAAAAGAAATTCAATACAATAAGATCCTTATAATTTTAATAAGTCTTGATCTATAACATACATCATTTATAATTGTTCTAATTACATCAAATAATGCTCAAACCAATGTTATTAATGTTTTTCCTAACTATTGAACATTCCAACCTTGACACACTCACATGAGTTCCTACATATAGATGTATTCATTGGAATACCAACCATCTAACTATTCAACCAACCTAAGGAATACCAAGATTTGTGTAACCATAATCCAATAATACATGACATCAACATAATACATAACACACCTAGTATGATGTCTTTGTTAGTGATCAAAGTTGTTGGCCCCAAATCCCTAAGTCTTGATAACCTTCCAAGTGCTAGGGGTGTCAAACTTGGAAAATTACCACAAACCTATCTTTAGGTTGGGAAACTAAAGACTGATGGTTGAGGTGGGTAAGACCTCCTTCACTCTTGGCTCTGCAATACCAAGGGGGTTTTCCCTAAGATGTTGAATTGATGATTGAAACACTAAAAAATTCCTTACAACAAACTCAATACCCACTACATAGTGTATCCCAATATTGGTGTCACAATATACCTATGTGCTAGTTTGGACAAGTAAGGTTGAGCATCTTACTAATAGGCAATCTACCATATAAGTGTTTGGAAATGAGTTTATGGGTGATCCCACAATAGTGGTTTACAATTTTTGGCCAAACTAGACACTGAAATTATTATTTTTAACTAAATCTTCACATTTGGGAACCTATAGTGGCTAAACCATGAAGAATTTGAAGATGATGCAAACTAGAGTCTTGTCACATTTTGTCTGTAGATTCTAAAAATATTTTTTTCAAAACTTTTGGAATCAGATTGCACTCTTTTTCCATCTCCCACGAAAACTAATTTTTTTCAAAAAACAACATTTTTAAAAAGTGACACACACCATATAACACATAACTTTTTTTCCATGAAGGATAAAATTCTAATTTTTTTGAATTTAGATTTGTAACTCTGATATCTAGTGCTTCCACTCGGTTAGACAGTTTTTTATTGAATATTTTTTCTTTAATCAAGTTTTGAAGTCAAACCAATTACAATTCAGACATATCGTGACCGTATAATGCATAACTTTTTTTGTATATATCAAAAAAAAATTGGATCAAGGACTTCAATATCTGGTGCACTCATATTTTTCAAAAAAAAAAATTGATAATCTGCTATTTTTCCACATGTGCAGAACATAGACCTTCATTTTAGATGAAAAACCTATGTTTAAGAAAACTAAAAAAACAAATACATAATAAAACCAAAACATATTAAAATTATATTCATTGGATAGCTCGTTCTGAGGACTACCTGATTCTAGTTGGGTTTGTGAAGATTCATCCATTTTCATGCTCAACCCGAGCTTCGAAGTGCCAAAATTTAGGGTTTTGTGTTTCAAGGGGGATGAGGTTAAAGGGGGGTTTGAATGAACCCCTAGGGTTCGAGCCTCCAAACTAAGGTTCATTAACCCCCTTTTATAAGGGGTTTTATTGGCCTTTTTGGCGGAAAGCATTAAAAGGGTTCGACCGAACCCAGGTTCTAGCGAACCCCTAATGAGTTTGATCGAACCAATAGGTTCGTACGAACCCCTAAAATCAATTTTTTTGCCATGCATTCATTTTTTGTGATTTTTCCTTCCTCACTTCAATTGTAAACCACTATTGTGGCTTCACCCTTATGGTACACCCTTATATTGTTATACTCATTCAAACATGGAAGCAAAACACACAAAAAGTAAAACTTCAAAGGTTTTTGAATTAATGTGTTTGGAGTGTGTTGAGGATGATAGGAAATAAATCCAATCATAGATCGATTCATTTATCCATTGGACAATATAATATCTAGATTCAACCAAGGATACAATATCTAAAACAAGGTAATGACTTAATCAAGTCACAACAAAAGACTATGCCTTTCAAAATGCATAGGAAATATAGGCTCTACACATTCATTTAGAAAGATAATAGATAGTTGTAGAATATTAAGAGAGTCTACCTAGTAATCCTCAAGCATACCCATATATTTCATTTATTATATTGAAAAGATATTATGCAAAGGCTTTACACAGGTTTTACAAACTTTTGGCTAAAAAACTAATTAATCATACATCTGGAAATGCATACCATACATAAGGAGACACTCTACTAAGGTTGATTTTTCCTTTATCACACAATCTTCAAATTTTGTAAATGTTATTGCAAGCATGGGATCAAACCCAAATCATTACAATACAAAATAGCTATACCAAAAAATGGATATTGAAACCTAGGGTTTCTTATGAATATTTATCTTTTTTTGGCTTTGTAACCGCTTGTCTCTTCTCTTATGTTCCTCTATTTTTTTATTAGAATTTAGAAACTTTTTAATGGGCACAAAAAATGTAATTTATATTTCTACAGATTGTGAAGGAGGAAGGTCTAGGAATATGGCCTAAAACCCTAGAAAATCACATGCAGATATGTGGGCATCCAAATTTGAGAAGGAATCAAGCCACATAGGTCCCAACACCCACACCATGCCTCCACATTAATGAGAACACAAAAGAGGAACAAAACCCCCACAAAATCAATAGCAAATCATGACCAAGATTGGATCTCTAACATAAAGGAGGCCTAAAAATAATAAAGAAGCATGGGTTCCATTTGTCCCAATTGGAGTTATTGAAAATTTCATTTAATATCATCCTTGTATCCCCAAGAATAAATTATGGCAGTTGAGAAAGTCTTTGCAACATTAATGGTGAAAATGTGAAAATCACACAATGTCCAAAAGTTTAATCAAGATCTGAAACCTTGACAGGACCCTGAGACAAAATGAACTGGAGGGTCGAAGTGGAAACAAAAATCAGATTCAGACTATTGGGTCAAAAATCTAAAATTCCAAAGAAAGTCTAAAATCCTAACAAGGAATAAAATTGGGTTTAGGAAGGGGTGCCGGTCCCAACCCAGTTGGTTATGGTGTTCCCTGTAGCGGGGCGCCCACCATGGGTTTGACTCTCCGGCGCTCTCGTGGTACTGGTTGGTGTGTCCCGCCAGCACTGCCGGTCATGGTAAAAAGTTTATTGGCTGTGGGGGGTTATATGGGGGGTCGTGATGCACCTGATTCCCCTCGTTAAAAAAAAAAAAATTGGGTTTAGGAAACCAAAATGAATCTGAAATTTTAGACCAAAAGGTTAAAAAGTACAATCGGGTCTCAAAATCCCGATAGGATCTTATCAAAAAGAAAAGAAGGCTCAAGATCAAAAGTCTTGAATAGATTTAGAACTTTTAGATAGTTCTATCAAGACCTGAATTCTTGACAACATTAGAATTTAAGAAAGCAAGGAAGACTAATCAGGATCGAGAATCTTGATCGATTTGAACCTTTTAAAATTTAGGTCCAAAAGTTTTGTTAGGGCCTGAAGTCTTAATGGGATACTAGAAGAAATAATGTTGATCAAGATCAGAGATCCTGATCGGACTTGAACCCTTCGGACCTTTGGTCCAAAATTCTGGTTGGGATCTGAAATCTCGATTGAATAATAAAGAAGAGAAGAATTTTTTGTCATACCATGTGGTAGCATTCTAGACTTTCATGGACCAAAGGGGGACCTGTGAGAAGGATCCTATGGAATTTTGGAAATGTGCCACGCGCATGTTTTCTACACTTCCATGGATCAAAGACAGATTGACCAGGAGAGCATCACAGACCTGCGAAAACATGCCACATGGCATCTTTAAATGCTTTCACAGCCAGACACAATGCACCTTTTAAAAGGGAATGCAAAATTATGGAATTTATGTTTGAAGGTCCCATCAAGACCTAAAGTCTTGATGGGTGAAAAGAAATGAGAGGAATAAAGCGAGGGTGGGGTTTCAAAGAGGTTTGAGACCTTTTGAACTTAGGTTTTAAAGTTTGATTAGAATTTGAGTCTCAATCAGATAGAAAGGAAAGGGCATTGATTGGGATCGGGAATCTTGATCAGACTTAGACCATTTTGGAGCTTAGTCCAAGAGTCTGATCAGGACCTAAAGTCTTGATTGGATAACAAAAGAAAAAGGAAAAGCAGGGTTAAAAAATGAGAGAGGAATTGGACCTTAGTCCAAGTATTTGTTCAAGATCTGAAATCTCAAAAGAATCTAAAAGAAAAGAAGGGGGATCAAGGATCGAGAACAAATTTGGACCTTGGTCTAGATATCTGTTTGGGACCCAAAACCTTGAAAGGACTCTAGGAAGAAAAAGGAAGAAGGGGAAAAGGCTAGCTTTTGGCATTCTACAAAATGGTTTTTTGAACATAGCTATATTAAGGGGTAATAAAACCATTGGGGGACTTGAACATGATATATCATTGAGATTTCTTAGAATGACCAAAATTGATGGGGACTACAAGGGGACAATAGAACGCATTATAAACTCATTTAAACTTTATAGGTGCTACCAGTCTCTACATGGATAACCACCTTATATACTCTATCACTGCTACACACATATACATAATATATACATGCATACATACATGTACATACATACATATATATATATATATATTGTATACCCAACACTTCCAACTCCTTTCTTATGGTACCTCACACCAACATAACATACTTCTAACTACTTGTGTTACCTTATGAAATATTCCATAATATTATCCTACTCTCAAATTATTTTGCATGATCTCTAATTATGTCACAAGTGTTCATGTATCATTGATCATGGTTCAAAAAACTCTAAACTCATATGTAGTTGTAATTTATTCAAAATGATATTTGGTTGATATCATAACACCACCACATGTAGACGAATCATGAATAATTTACTTCAACGAACTACCACAACATCACCACATGTTAACCAACATACATTCTATATCATAAAATTATAAACTCACATCTCATATAAATTATTTTGCAAATAAAATCTTCCTACAAAAACTCTCTATAGGTGAATTGTTGGAGTTGATTATTGAGGCCAACAACTCCCATAAATCAATTTTAACCAAAACATGTATTACAAATAGAAAAAATTAACTCATTTTCTATACAACCTTGAGAATTGTATTGATCTAAAAAAGCATCTAAATGATTACAATATACAATAATAAATCCTTATAATAAGGGGGAAAAAAAACTATACGAAACCATAGGTGAGGATTAAATTAGGCCATGTGACACATGCCTTCCTCCTATGGTACGAGAAAAAAAAATGCCTAAGTTTATCTTAAGTATGATAAAGTAAAAGGGGACCTAATTAATTAATTAGGTGATTTTTTTTATTTTAATCTAGCACCCCCCTCAAATACAACTTAGGGAAAAGTTAAAAATATAATAATTAATGCAATCATCAATGCATTGATGGTTCTCGACAATAAGTCCTAATGAGGTACACATGTATTAATAAATAAATCTCTCACAATGGGAGAAAAGGAGAAAATCACATAGGAAAATCTATTCTCCAAAAGAGATAAAATGAAATAGATATGTATTGTAAGTGAAAGAATGAAATAAGGAGGACTCAATATGACCCCCAAGGATTGCTTCCTTCACATAAATATGATGAATATCCCACCAATAGGAGAGAGAAGATGATAATATTATAAATCCCCCCACAAAGAAGTAGCTATTGTGATAATGATGAATGCTTGAAGACATAACATAATCCTGCGTACAAACAAATTTTCTCCCCTCAAAAATAAATAGATCCACTGATGACTAGAAAAGCCATTCTTATAATCTAGATGGATATAGAATCCAAATCCAAATGTGTGTATTTGAAAACTACTCAAATGTCCACATGTCAAAATTAGGTGATGCCAATCCAAAATCCTATGAAGACTAATATCAAACAAGCTCCAAATACAATGATGATAGGTGAACAATGATGATGTGGTTGTCAAGAAAAAGGAGATGAATGTTGTCAAATGAATCCTCCAAATCTATAATATGAGAATCAACAAATAAGGATGATATATCTTATGTACATATGAATCCCAAGTATATGTGTTTAGAATATGATGAATGTTATGTTGCATTAAATCAATAAGGGACATGAATGTAGTGCTAGTAACCTCATTTGGAATAAAAAAATATGGAGATGTGATCTTGATAGGAGTGAAAGAAAGAAGACAAGTATCTAAACCATTGAAACATGCATTACTTGTGATATACTCAAGCTCATCTAAAGTATCATCATCATAGGGTATGCTATCTACATCATTAAGTGGAATGATGTAATTTGTAGCAAGATCTTTTCGGAATGAAAAGATATGAGGGTCTTCATAGATCTCCCAAAGTCTAGTCCAAATCATGTGGGGACAATCAATGTCTAATTCAACATACACAGTGTTAAGATTAACACTAGAACAAATCAATCATACAACATGATGAATAATTTTACCCCAAGTTAATCTAAACCCTAGTGTGTCTAATTCAAGTATGAGACCATAAAGGTAAGACAAGAGATTAAGCCACCTCAAATGTGTCAAGATGTCATTTTTCCAACTCAATCATTCTTTTTTAATATTACCATAAAAGGATGAACCAAAAAACCCATGATACCTCTTCTAACATGAAAAAATAAAAAACCAATAACCTTAGTGAATATAAAGCATCTCAAATAAATTTATCTCATGCAAATAGAATATGCATGCACAAAAACAAAAACTTATGAGTAGAAAAAAAAATTGATAATGAGACTTGCACCATTGAAAAGTACATAGAACCAATTTTTCGATGATATCTTGTTTGCTAATTTTTAACATCGTATACCCAATTTATGGAAAAAAAGAAAAACCCTTTCAGCATGATCGGAGGAGGTTTGATGGTCCCCTAGTTTTAGATGAGTGGCAAGTTGATCGCACCAGTGGATGAGTAGTGATTGGGCCATGAGATGGTGATGACAAGGTAGCAATGGTAGTAGGTCCTTGGCAATGGCAATAGTGACACTACTCAAATTGACAACTATTGAGTTATAAGATAGTGATGATAGTGTCAAAGAGGAGGCGGCTGAATGGTGGGAGGTTAAAATGGGGTGCTTCTATGGCGGTCGTTAAAAAAAGATTGCAAAATTATGGCTTAAGTTTCCAAAAAACCCATTGGTTATTAAATTGGGTATCAATGAATAAAAAAATCATTGTACAATTTATAAATCACCAAAAAATAAAATAAAAATTATCATTTCCATTTTAAAAAATCTCACTAATTTTTTTTTAACTATTGCATTTTTATGCCAAACTTGTGTAATGATGAAGGCAAAGGTATAGTTTGTACATGATCCAATACACTATATATGAAATTTCTAGATACCCTTTTTGACCTTCAATTTTTTTCTATAACTTTTTCTACTGAAAATTGAGTGTGAATATGTATTTTTAAGGTTTTTGGCATTTTAGATGCAACAGTGAAGTTTGTTTTGCTCTAGGATGTTCTAATTTTTTTCTCAAAGATAAATCTCTTAAAAAAGGACAAGAAGTTGCAACTCTAGTCTTTTGATACCATGTTGGAGCTGATTTTTGAACCCCCATAGTTCCCAAACTTGTAACCAAAACACCTATCACAAAGAGAGAAAAAAGAAATTGGTTTGCTATAGAACATTGATAATTGTATTGATCCAAAAATATCTGAATGGTTACAATATTCAACAATTAATACTTATAAGAAAAAAGAAAAAACAACTATAGATGAAACCCTAGGTGATTATTAAATTAGATCATGACTTGTGTCCTCATCCTATGCTTTGAGACAAAGAAGCACATGCCTAAGTTTAGCTTAATCATGATAAAATAAGATGAGACCTAATTAATTAATAATTAATTAGATAATTTTCATATTTTACTCTACATGAATATCACTTTTCTCAATAATAACACCCTAATATGTAAATTGAACATTTTGCACTCAAGTCAACAATTAGTAGCTAGCTAGAAGTGGGTTGGTTGAGACCCATAGTTAAATTTGATTTTGAAATTTCTAGGGTGAATTTTGGAGTTGTGGATCTAAAACAAATCCAAATATGTAACTATGAATTTAATCTAAGTAAGATAAAATTTGGGAAATACTTAAAGCGAGATTCACTCCAAATATTAGTTAATTAGAAATGTTTACACATAAGTATACTACAAACGAATAAATAGAAGTTTAACATCCACAAGGTTAAAGATAAGCTACAAGATAACAAACCATATCATTTTAGTTTTTTGGCTTACCAATCTTAGATACTAATAAGCTCCCATATTTTCCAACCTTCTCCACTTTGAACATATCCTATAAGGAAGAAACCACTAATATACTTGTGTAATTGGCTCAAATGTTACTGTAAGCTTCACACTCTAAAGTGATTTTTTAATTCAACTATCCTAGTTGTGTAAAAGATACAAACTCTTTCCTCCCATTCTTATTTAGGTCTTTCATCCACTTGTTTCACATTGAAGATGATGTAAGTTAGTTCTCAAATTGGCTATGAGTATCTTTTCCCTCCAAGTGATATTTACCCATGTATAAGTGTTTTGTTGGTGACCATAGTGGGGTTATATTTCATCTTTCTTCCTAATGTATTTTCCTAGATAAAATTGTATAATTTATATGTAACAAAAGCCTTTATATCTTTGTTATTATTTGGGTACTCTTTTAAGTGGATGCCCCATTTACTCGTTCACTTGATTTTTTATTTCATTCATAACCTTTTTCTCATTCAAGAATTATTTGATGAAAAAATTAGGCCATCTATTTGCCTCCATTATCTTAAATTTTTTAAAGATGTAGGTAAGAGACACGCCATAGCAATGGTATTCATAGGGAAGGTCCTTACTTCAACTAGAAGAATATCACAAGAGACTAAAGCTTTGAGTTTGAATTTGCTTGTGATCATGCATTTTTAATCCTCTCTATTTTTTTCCATTTAAATTTTGAAGTGTTGCTTGCCCATAATTCACATGTATAAAGAACCATTAAAATAACTAAGAGCTCAAATAAAATCCACTTAATTTTCTAGTCCCATAACTCCACCTCCTACTTCTACTTTGCAATGCATAAATATTATAATATTAAAACCAATGCTTCTATTGTGAAAGGATTAATGCAAGGGAAAGGTCTAGGTATGTACTTTTCTCCTTAAAATTATTATAATAAGTGTCATGTAATAAATAACACTTGCCTTTAGTTTCAGGCTGATGGTTACATGGTCGATTAAGGTTGTCTTTGGGGTAGTACCCCTTGTATCTTGTGGTTGTATTGGGCTTAAGATTCTCGTCTTAACCTTTATTGGTGCAGATTGAGAGTTAAAGCTTGTATTTTGTAATCTGCTTTTGGTTGGCTTCTAGTTATCTCTATTTCTTTCTTTAGTAGCTTGTTCTCTTTGTGCGGGTTTCGGGTCCCTATCAAAACCTACTTGTTAATGGTTTCGGGTTCATTCAAAACCTGTTGTTAATGGTTTTGGGTCCATTCAAAACCTATTTTCCCTCTTAATCAAAACACTTGCCTTTAGTTTATTATTATTTGTTTTGTTTGTGAAATATTTTCATTTGTTTTAATGATTACATTTGTAGTGATTTTAAAAGTTTGAAAAGAGTTTTTGTCTAGTTTTGTTAGTTTATACTATTTTTGGATTATTTATCATGGACCAAAAGTTTGTATGTTGAGATATTTATAAACTTAGATTCAATTGAGGAAACATCATGCAAACATTTATAAATGGAAAATATTTTTCTAATTGTAGATTGATTCATATGTATTTTTTGTATTGGTTTTTATTTTGCTTGTTGAATGATCATGATACACAATTTTTACCAAATTAATCACGACTAATATAGTTGAAATTTAGTTTGACTGTTAAAAAAAATGTTTGTTAAATACCATATTGGATATATATAAATACAATTGTAAGAATCAAATTTAATCTAGAATAATTATCTATAATTAATGCTAAATTAAAATCCAAATTAACCTTGTTAAACTATGTCAATTTTTTATTATAATTTTTAGCTAAAAAAAGATCTAATACCTTTTATAAATTATTTTGAAATTAAATATTATAGTTAGAATGATGCAAGATTTAGACATTTGACAGTTTTGAGATTATCGACATTTATGGTAATCTTTAGTAAAAGGTGGACTATATTGGACATGATCAATGATTATCATTGGAGGAGCTTGTGACTGGTGATCAATACACAATGCTTAAATGAATATGTACAAGCATAAAATTAGCAATTTGGCCTATTTTAGCAATTGGAAAATAACACCATTCCACACAACTTTATTGACTATAAAGCATAGGCATCCGTCTATTCATGTTCCTTATTTATGCTTTCACATCTTGGATACATGTCAATAAGGCATGTACCATTATAGTCACCATTATCACTATCTCTATTTCAAAGCATGATTCTATGTTGTAGCAAATAATGGCTAGGATGTTTTATTTATTCACAAGTCTTTTATTTATAAAAGAGAAAAAAATGAGTATGATTTGTATGCATCTATTTTCTTTGCTAAATGTTTTACATTCTATTAATGACTGAGATTACAATGCTAATGTGGTGGCATTCAAGTTTTTAGCATGACATATCAAAATTGGTATTGAATGATCCCACAATAGTGTGTCCCACTTTTTGGCCAAAGTAGGACATTGAAATTAGCATTTTGAACCAAATTTCGACTTTCTGACACATGTAACAACTAAATTGTAAATAATTTGAAGATGATTTGAACTAGTGGTTTTTGAGATTTTATTTTTGGATTATAAATATATTTAGAAAAATGAAAGAAATAATTGTGATTTTTTTACATGACTTTACATAACTTATTTTTATATTTAGCAATATTTTAAAAAAGTGATGATACTTTTGTAAAGTATAACTTCATTTATTAAAAAAGATGAAATTTTAAATATAGATTCATAACACTAATATCTAATGCAAATATTAGTTTTCATAATTATTTGTTTCATAAAAAAATTATAAATTTTTGAAGTGAGATTAACTATAATTTATACATAGATTACTTCTATAACACAACTTTTTTTGTATACATCCAAATTAACTTCTTGTCTTTTTATTGAAGTATGCTAATATCTAGTGCACAAATACTTTTCAATTTTATTATTATCTATTACTATTTTCCATGTGTGTGGAACTGAGACATTAAAGATTGTTGAAAACCTATATGTTCACTAGAAAATATAAAATAAATATAATAATCAAACTAAATATATTCAAAATTATACTTGTTGGAAATCCTATTTCAAGTGTTATGGTTCTACAAATTATCTTGTCATATTTATTTCGTTTGTTAGTCCAACTAAGGTTGAAAACAAAAAAAATGAGGAAAATTTGAGGCCTAAGGTGGAAAGATCACTTTTAGGGCCTTCATTCGAAGGTATGTCATTTCCATAAATTTATTGAAAAAAAAAAAATTAATGAAGGTGATTTCCAAAAATGGTTCTATTCCTTTTATGGTGAAAGGTCCCTTTCTATTCCTTTTATGGAAATTAACTTCGTTTGAAGGTTTTTTTACACTTTATGTACCTTCAAATTAAGGTTATTTTTGACACCTCCAAATGAAGGCGCCTTCCTTCAAAGAGATACCTTTGAACGAAGGTTCCTTTGTTAAAATAAATACCTTCAAATAAAGTTTTTTTAACTTTTCGCCTCATCTAAATTGAAAAATCTCACATCCTAATTTTGGGACTCACTATTGTCAATTTACCCTATTGGCACAAGGTTTTGATATGAGATAAGTGCATATTGATAAGTCTACTTATTAGCCTATATTTTGTTGTTTTTACGCATGCTTTCAGACATTATCAAACAATCCTTTCAAACAATACTCTTATGCTATGTTATCTTTTCATGCTTATTAAACAACCTTGGACCTAAATTATAGTAATGGAAATATAGTTATGATATAATAGCATTGCATGGTTTATATGTGAGTATGTATGAAATGTGGTTGGAATTATGTGTTTAATCATGGTAGTTAGCTTTGTGTATATGTTTTGTGGATTAACATCTTACAACCCAAGAAGATTTTGCAGCCCGCAACAACTGGAAGTTGTAGCCTGCAACAAAAGGAAGACTTGGACAGTGAAATAGGGGAAGTGCTAGATCAAGCTAAATGCAATAACTATCGTGTGGAGGAACCTAATGGAATTATTTGTGCATCATTATAGTATATATTAAGATATTGAGAAGAAGAATTCTTTTGTTGATAGGATTTTGGATGACCTTTTGTGTGTTTTACATGTAGATCTATTTCAGTGCATAGTTTCAATTCTATTAGAACTCTTGTCTCTTTCCAATTATAGTTTGAACAATTCAATCTTAACTATATACTCTGCTATCTAGGAGTTGTAGTTAATGATTTTGGTTAGGATATGTGTTAAGAATAAACTCTCTTGTACTTGTATATAGCCCGTGGTTGAGTCCTTAGTTAATGTTGTTGATTTATTATTTTGTTATCAGTTATTTTTCAATTTTTAGTTATCAGCTACAAACATGTTAATCATTCATAAATTATTTCCTTGAATACAATCTGTGAGGAAGATTTTTTGTAATATTTTGTGTTATAAGTAATATGTAATGAATGAACTTCAAGTTCATATGGATGCATAGAATTTAAAGATTTAGATTTGGTTTTAGTTAAGTGAAGACAGTCACTTGAGCAGGCCACTCAAGGTAATTATTCTTTACTACAATTGCAATTGTTTATTTATGTTAGTAGTTATCTTTGTTGATCATTTCTTTATAATTTTCGTGTAAACTAGAATAGATTCTCATATTGTCATTGTCAATAATCATTATTCATGTGCATGAATACATTAAATGATTTGTAGTACTTCGAAGGTTAGAATAAGTTTAGTTACTAGTTTGTAGTTTTGAGTTAATTTCAATAATTCTTTGTTAACAATAGTTCAGTTATAGGTTATGTTGTAGGCACTCATAGCCATTAGCGCTAGTTTACTTTTCTTCACTATTATGCATTTTTGTTATTTTCTAACAAGTAGAATACCTTTAGTAAGATAACCTAGGTAACCTCAAGTCTCTGAAGGCATAGATAGTGCAACACCATTACAAGTTTACAAACCTTGGTTGAAAATTTAATGAAGTCTTTACAATGTTGAGTAGACTATTCAACTACTCATACCTATAAATTGTGTGGTTTTTGCCAAGTTTACAATATACTAGTTTAGACTCTACATTTTTGGCACCGTTGTCAGGAATGGTGCTACCTTCATAGACTTTTTTTCCCATGCTTTCATAGTTTACATTTTTTTTCAGCATTAGAATTGTTAGAATTAATCTTTTTCAACATACCAAAAAGTTACATTAACACTGTGCAATACTGCTACTATATAAAGGCATATTTATTGTATGTGGAGGCAGAGAAACTCTTTGGGAAGATTCCTCCCCTCTACATTCCAAGAAGCTATAACAAAAATTGATGATTCCAGTACTTAGAGTGAAGGTAATACTAAAGAAGAAATTTCCCTATCACCAACATCTAGCAGAAAAATAGAGGGGACATACCAAACCATGGGTGATGCAATGGATGATCCTAAATGTGCAACCTTTGAGTTCCCAATCACCAACCAAGAAAGGGCTATTGTGCTAAAGAATATTCCTCCTTCAGCATTACCAGTCTTTTATGGGTTGGTGACTGAAGATCCAGATACATTTATGTGTGAATTTGATGTCCTATGTAGGATTTATGACTACAAGTATGATGCTCATAGGCTCAAACTCTTCCCTAACACTCTAAAATATGTAGCCCTACAATGGTTTATGGGATTAGGGAAGGATGTTGTTCCTAATTGGGATACCATGAAAAAAATATTCTTGGAGAAGTATCAAGACTATTGTAGAGGACTTGATAGGAGGAGGGATGACATTTTCAGAATGTCACAAAAGGAGGATGAGCCATTAGAAGACTATGTGGAGAGATTTGAGTTTTCCTTGAAGAAAAATCCATAGAACAAGTTATCTAAAGAATCCCTCAAGTTAGTATTTTTTAGGGGAGTCAATGAGGATTGTATGGATGCCCTCAATCTTATTGGAAAATGGGATATATCTTAAATACCATTTGAAGAAATCTTCAAGGTTTGCATAAATTACTCCAGGACCTTCAGTAAGAGGCCAAGGGGAGAGAGGGCATTCATTATTAGAAAATCATCTACTAGGGTTTCAAAGATAGAATTAAGAAATTTTTTGTCCAACATGAAGGAGTAGATTATTGGTCACCTGGTAACTCATTTGTGCACTCTCCACATCAATAATAAGCAAGAGGAAGTTGAAGCAATGCTCATTGAATACTTCCCTAGCTATAGGAAAAGGAAATCAAACTATACTTGGCTAGTATCCAACAAGACAAAACTGAGAAACCTAATTTTCAGCCACTTGAAGGAGAGGATGGACATGTATTTTACATAGCTCAAAGAAGGCCATGGAAACAAAGACAAGGTATGCCAAAAGACTCTCTTAAATTCAATTCATCCTTTCCCATTGGAAATCAATTTTTTTTCTGCTTGGAATTCTCATCCCTAATCAGTTAGTCAAAATCAATGGAAAAACCCTCAACAATGGCCACAACTTCAACAAAAATGGAACCAACAACAACCAAATCCTTAGTCACAACAAAAAATTTAGTGTTCCAATTACAATCCCCAATGGCCAACACAGAGAACCGATGGTAGCCTCAAAGGCAAAAAGGCTAGTAGTGGCAGTAACAAAACATGAATTATCAGTAGTCTATGCTTCCTTCTCAGTCCCAACAACAAGCCATTATGCCTCCATAAAATCATACATCTCATCCACCCATACAACCACAATTACTTGCCCAACCTACACCTAACCCTAACAACAAGCCTTTCTAATAGGATTATACTAACAAGGCTATGCAATACACCACTTATAGGGTAGAGGTCAGTGATTTCCACCTCAGTTCAAGGAAACAACTAGTTGGACCTTCATCCCCTCAAATCACTGAGATGGAGAATGAAGAACCTACAATTGAAGCTTCAGAAAAAATACCTTTGGAACCTAAGTCAAATCAGGTACACCAAACTACCTCAAGTCCAAAGCCTCCTTTCCCTAAATGCTTGGCCATTCAAAAGCATTACACACAAACTAAGACAAACCAGTTGGGTCAACCTAAGGATGTCAATATCAAGATTACTCTCATCCAAGCTATTAAGGACATTCCAATCTATACCATAGCAGTCAGGGACCTATCTTAAGAAACTGAGGAAAAGGAAGGATCCTCAGACAATTCATGTCCTAGAAAACCTTACAGATATCATGTTAGGGAATATAACTATCCCTAAATACATAGACCTTGGTAGTTTAGTAGTGGACGTTAAGATTAATGGGACCCTTAGATCAAGAACACCTTGATAGACATAGGGGAAAAAATAAATTTCATGACTAAAGAAACAGTGCAATTACTTTAGTTAGCCAACCTTAGACCTACCCAAACTGTTCTATAATTGGATGATAGGTCAATGATCAAGTGTAAAGGAATCATTGAGGATTTAGTTTTTGCATTAGATTATTGGGAATATATTTTGGATTTCATAGTTTTATAGCCAAATATTAACCTTGTAGGATATCCACTCATCCTAGGTAGACCACAGTTAGCTACAATTGATGCATTCATAGGCTATAAGTCTCACAATATGATAATATCTAATGGAACTATGACCAAGAAATTGGTCCTCTATCCTCCAACCCAACCTTATGTTGATCTTGAGCAAACCATTTGGCCCACTTCGGATGAGGAAGATAATTATTCCCTATAGACTCTAATATCAATAGAACACAACCCTCTATTGGATGATCAGGATGAAGATGAGTTGATTGTTCATACAATACAAAATGACTGTGATAGGAGCCTGCAACAACAGGTCTGTCTCGCATGCCTACAAGACCCCTTGCAAAGTATTATACTCACCAATTCCTCAAAAGAAATATCTTGGATCTTTCATTCTTTACTTCCACAACAGTGTGTACCAAACATTCCTAGCCTTGACCTGTCATTTATGCAAGAATCATCCAAATAACTAGAAACCATACCAAGAAAATTGCTAAACATAAACAATACATTGACTGAAGAATAGTAGAATTCCCTGCACACAGTGTTGTAGGCACACACAACAACATATGCATGGGACTACCATGATATGAAAGGTATAGATATTGACTTATGTATGCATAGAATCTATATAAATGATGGTTATAGACCCATTAGATAGCCTCAAAGATGAATGGACTTTGCCTTGAGAGAAATATTCAAAGCTAAACTTTAAAAAACTCCTTGATGCGGGCTCCATTTATCCTATATCTAATAGTGAATGGGTCTCACCTTTAGTCATTATTCTAAGGAAAGGTGGAAAATGGAGAGTATGTGTAGATTATAGGGAACTAAACATAGCCACTGTGAAGGACCACTTTCCATTGCCTTTTATAGATCAAGTGCTTGAATCTTTAGCAGGGAAGAAATACTTTTCATTCCTAGATGGTCTCATTGGTTACAATCAGATAAAAATTGCTCCAAAGGATTAGGACAAGACAAAATTTACATGCCCTTGGGGTACTTATGCCTACTTTATTTTTCCCTTTGTTTTATGCAATGTTCTAGCTACTTTTTAGAGGGTAGTGCTTAGCATCTTTTTTTATTATGCTCATGATTGTATGGAGATATATATGGATGATTTCACCACATATCAAGAAACTTATGAGGAAGCCCTTAACAATATGGAAAAGGCATTAAAGAGATGTAAAGAACACAATTTGTTCAGTAATGAAAAGTGCTTTATGATGATGACACGGGGAATTGTTTTGGGGTATTTCATATCCAATGTAGGGATTCAAGTTGATCCACATAAGATAGAGATCATTTCTATATTACCTATTCCAAAGAAGCAAAGATATGTTAGAAGCTTCCTTGGCCATGCAGGCTATTATAGGAGGTTCATTAAATACTTTAGTAAGATTGTTGAACCATTATATGTTCTATTGACTAAAGACATTGAATTTGATTGGACATTAGAGTACCAACATTCCTTTGAAGAGATGAAGAAAGCCTTAACCCAAGAACCTATTTTGAGGGGTCCAAATTGGACCTTACCCTTCCATATGCACACAGATGCTTCAATTTTTTCTATTGGAGCAATTTTGGGTTAGAAAGGTAACAAAGAATATGCAATTTACTACATTAGCAAGAATCTTTAGGGAGCGGAGCTAAATTATACTATTACCAAAAAGGAGATGCTATTAGTATTGTATGTCATCAATAAATTTAGGCATTACATCATTGGTTATTCAATTTTTTCCACATAGATCATACAACTATTCGATATCTAATGAATAAGCCTACAGTAGGGGGTAGACTAGTCAGATGGTTGCTCCTTCTATAAGAGTTTGATATCATAATAGTGGACAAGCCTAGTAAGGCTAATGTAGTGGCAGATTTTCTATCAAGGTTGCCAACACAATCAATAGAAGGGGTAGTGGATGACTCATTTACAGATGAGCACTTGTTTACTCTTAATGTACGTATACCTCGATATGCTAACATTGCAAATTATTTTGAATATTCAAAATAATTTTCATATTCAACCACACTTTTCTCCAAGGGGAAAGAGATAGTTGGTACTGTTAGAAACCAAGATCATATTTGCAAACCGAAAATTCCTTCCACAAAAGAGAAAATCAGAAAAAGCAGAGAGGTTGCAAGAAGATGTGCAACATTATTATTCGAGAATTCAATAAATTACAAGATATGATTTGCTTTATAAAAGCAAAGATGCAAACCCTAATCTTATCTTGAGCAACAAGATAGCTCAAAAGATAAAGATAAGAACCTAAAACTTAGGAATTAAATATTCCCAAGTAAACTTATGCAAAATGTGTAATTAAATATTAATTACACTAACTCCCCCACATAAGTGCAACTTAGGGAGAAGCAAAATTATTGTGCAAAGATGAGTCCCGACAACAAGGCTTGATCAGGTACTCATGTACAAATGCAAAGATGAGGTAGAGAAGGAAAACCTAGTGGGACAAAACCCCCCTACAATGAGATGACTGTTGCAAAGAAGCACTGGAAGAACATTGTGGAGTAACACTGGAACCTGAAACTGGCAAGCAAGGAAAGATACTTCTATTTACTACTGAAACCAGATGAGAGTCACTGATTGACTCAAGGAATCATGATAAAGCAATAGCAGACTCGATGCCACGAAACACTGGAAAACTCACAAACTGGAACAACCCTGGAATTTGTGAAGCAACAGGAGATGAAATGATGACAGAATCTAGAAGCCGTGTATCTTGATGCCGATGCCAAACTATGACTAAAAATCTTCCATGGGAAGGAGTACCATGAAGACTCTGGAACATTAACCATAAAAACATGGCCCTCAAACTGAGATGGATCCAATGTGGATCATTAACCATAGGCTCTCAATCTAAAGTGTAAACCGATGTGAATCAACAATGTGTCTAGCTAAGCAAAGATATGGCCAAAATAAACTAAGAGACCAGATAAACTCATGTGAGTTTCCATCAAAACAAGATGAAGATGGAGATCAAAGTGAAAAACAACACTCTAATCAGATTTATTATGCAAGAAACCCCCTGAATGGAACTTTATCATAGTTCTTTTATTACAATAAGCCAACGATTGTAAAAGGAGAGCATACTGACATGCATAAAATGAAAAATAAAATAGACCTCAGATCTGTGTAGAGGACTGAATCAGCTTTCCAACGCTACAAGAATGACAAAAAACGGAGCACTGAGTCAAAAGATAGGCCCTCCGAAGCGAAATCTGAACATTTGACTTCAACTAGAAAAATATCCCATCAAATAGAAAAATCTCTAGAAACAAACTGCACCATCAGAAAATTGGGCTTGCCAGCTTTCCGGCAATATCTCATTTCAAAAAATCTACCTCTGGGATCAAAAGTCATGGCGAAATGAAAAAAAGGGCTATAAAGAGGCACTTCAGGGTACATCAAGGCTAATCGGGCGCAAAAAACTAGCTCCTTCTGCTTTAGCCCTTGGTCCGCCATATGACCGTGGGCTGTCATAATAGAAAAAAATAACCCGCTGCCAGGAGGGCGGTAGGTGGGCTGAGCGATGGTGGCGCCGCTCCTGGCGCCATCGATGGCAAGAGAGCCCCCCAAGGCTTATGATGGGACTAGGGGCCAGTGAAAAGGCATGGAAGAAGGGCCCAACCACTGATGGAGCCAGCGGGAGCCAAGAGGGAAGAGCCCGATGGGAGGTAGGAGATTAGCCGGCGGTGATGGGAGCGAACCGGCGGGAACATTGGGGTTGCTGTGAAAAATGGCAGTCGCCCAGGGTCGGTCAAAGCTGACCGATCTGCAGTGGTACAGTCGCCTGGTACGATGGTACTAGGAGACTTAAATGTCTCTGCAAAATATTTTAAAAAAAAAACCCTCCAAACAAAAATTCCATCGTAGAATTTTAATAGCCCAAAAATTTATTTATTTTTTTAAAATAATTGCCCGATGAAATAATATAAAGCCAATGGAAAAATATAGTAGAATATGTAAATATATAAAAAAAAAATATTCTGCAAGTCGTACCCTGTACCTAGCGGGCCATACGGCCTACTGGGTACAAAAAATTTGCCTCACAAACAGCTGACGCCGAAATAGGGCATATTATATGTCATTTTTCATCTCTCAGACGCTCTAGATCTGATGGCGAGGTCTAATCTGCCTAAAAACGCACCAGAAGCTTCGCAACTCCCAGATCTGATAGATCTTCAAACCCTCATAACTCTGGCATAAAATGTTAGAATCAGGCGAAACAAAAGTCGATCTTGACTTTTTTGATAGCCCTGAACTCGAATATGAGCTCAGATTTCCTTCAACATGCACCAAAAGTAACCATGCAAGAACACCCAAATAGAGAGACAAACTCAAGGTATGAAACCCTCGAGGAATCCCGAATGAACTATGTGATGAATCTCTCCAAAAATCTGAGAAGGGGCTGCAAATCAAGGCTTTGATACCATGTTAGAAACCAAGATTAGATTTGCAAACTGAAAAATGCCTTCCACAGAAGAGAAAATCAGAAAAATCAGAGAGGTTGCAAGAAGATGTGCAACATTATTATTCAAGAATTCAATAAATTACAAGATATGATTTGCTTTATAAAAGCAAAGATGCAAACCCTAATCCTATCTTGAGCAACAAGATAGCTCAAAAGATAAAGATAAGAACCTAAAACTTAGGAATTAAATATGCCCAAGTAAACTTATGCTAAATGTGTAATTAAATAATAATTACACCAACAGGTACACACAAATGTTTTCCATACTCTTGGATATTAGGTTATCTATTCTACGTTGGACCTCACAACATCATGAGAAGATGCATAAGGGAAAGTGAAATCTTTGATATCATGAAGGCTTACCATGATGAAACATGTGGGGGTCATTTTGCAACAAAATGAATAACATTCAAAATCCTCACAACTGGTTACTATTGGCCAGTTCTACACAAGGATTTTTTCAAGTATACAAGGAGATGTGATAGGTGTCAAAGAATGGGTAAGCCAACAAGGAGTGATGAAATGCCATTATAACCTCAGTTAACACTAGATCCCTTTGACAAATGGGGTCTATACTTTATTGTACCAATCTCACCTACCTCTAACAACGAGGAGTATATTCTAGTTTGCACTAATTATCTAACTAAATGGGTAGAAGTGAAGGAATTACAATTTTCCAGAGATGGAAATGTGGCTAAATTCTTGTATGAGGACATTTTTACTAGCTATGGAGTGTCTAGGGAAATAGTGACTGATTAGGGTTCACAATTTACTTCAAACCTCATCACCAAATTGGTTGAAGAATACCAAATTAGGCACAAAAACTCAACATCTTATCACCCTCAAGTCAATGGCTAGGTGGAGGTTACCAACAAATAAATTGAAAGTATTCTAACCAAGATAGTGCAATTACATAGGAAAGATTGGGTTTCTAGGTTACTAGAAGCAGTATGGGCATATAGAACAACCTGGAAATTAACTAGTTTCACACCCTATGAGCTATTATATGGAAAAACAACAGTCCTCTTAGTTGACTTTGAATATAAGACATTAAGAACAACAGTAGAACTGGAAATGGACCTAACAATAGCTCAAAAGGAAAGGTTACACCACTTAAATGGGATGGATGAAATCAAGATGGAATCCATCCATCACATTGAGATAGTACAAAAGTAGAGGATAAAGTGGCATGAACAATATATCAAAACAAAGGAATTTAATGTAGGAGACTAGACCTTATTATATGATTCAAGGTACAAGGATTTCGAAGGGAAACTCCAATCTAGGTGGTTGGGACCTTATGAGATCAATCAAGTCTTTCCTAATGGAGTAGTGAAGTTACACACCATAGATGCAGTAAGGTTCCCTCTCCTAGTTAATGGCCATAGATTGAAACTTTATAAGAAACCAATATAGAAGGAATATTTCATACTTTATTTTATTCAGTAGTCTGGTGCTCTCAATGATCTAGATGGAAGTTTAGAAACACAAAGTGATGTCTCGACAACATAAGATATATTGATTACTTATGGTGACTCATTGATTGAGCTACACAACTCAATCCCTGAGATCACCTAGGTTTAAATTTGTATTCCACCCCACATGCACACACAACATGGTTACAATGATGTACATACTTTTTTGGTGCAGGAGCACCTAGGCTAACCTCCATTTTGTTTGTCATCAATTTTGGCTTGTACCTGATCTTAGCCAAGTCAGGGTATTAGTGTGTTTTCTTTGGACCTTAGAAGGTCTTGTTTGTGTGTGATGAGTTAGTCACTAGGACTAAATTCATCTTAGTTAGTCATTGATGTTAAATGTTGCTTTAATTAGCTTTAGACAGCTTATGTTGGAATGTAGGGTATTAAATGTGTTATAACCACATCCTTGTTGTTAGAAGAAGCCAAGAGGCAGTTGAGGGAGTTGATGGTTCGAAATCAAGGAGTTAGAGGTCCTAAGATTTAGGATCATGACATGATGATAAGTTGCAAAATGTTGTTGCAAAGTTGCATGACAACATTGTTAGGTTGCATGCAACTTAGTTGGACTGGATTCCCTAAAAATCAGGAGTATGGGATCGATCAACTTCCCTTAAAAGATGGAAAAGGCATCTATGTAGGTGTGTGGCTCATAGAAAGCAGTTATTTTTTGTTGTAATCAAGTTTTGTTGTGAGGAAGAGAAGAAAGCAGTTGCAGAATTCTGTGTTTTCCTGAGTACTTTGAGAAATAGTGGTATCAAAGGCGTTGAAAATATTGATTTAGCATAGTAACTATGTTCATAGGATAGTTTAGAGTAACTTTCATTTTGCATTCAGGTTGCTTAGAGTAGATTTGTTGTTTTGAATTCATAAATTAGATTGTAGAGGGTTTGTTTTATCTGTTTTGAGCAGTTAGACTTAGAATGGCTCCCCCATAAACACTGACCACAGGATCTTCCTGAGATTAGTTGAATATGGAAGGGGAGCCAAACAACTGTAAATATTTAGCAGTAGGAATCCCAAAGAGCCAAGCAAGAATTTTTAAATTCAAACCCTAAGCAGCTAGGACAATCCGGTTAGGTGTTTGATTGAGAAAAGTGAAGAACTTAGGCAGGGGTAGAGAGTACAGTACGGAAGAAGTACGGCCCTAGGTAGGGATTAGTCATATCTTGACATGCTGAAAAGGATTGAGGTCTATCCGATCTGTTTGTGTAAGAAAAAGTCAAGAAACCAGTGTAACCCTAGGAATTAGGCCTAATTAGCCTATTTGCCCTTGATAGTAGGAATCCACTGTACGAATGAGACAGGGGTCTGACACCCTGTGAAACATTTAAAGGCCCAAAAAGGGTGTCTGGAAGTGAAGTTTATTTGATAGGTTGTTTGACAAGTTTAAGCAAGAAAGGCAGAAAAGTGACTGGTAAGGGCTACTAGAAATTAGGCCTCACCAAAGCAATTTCTTGAAAGCGGGTAGTGTGAAGATTGAACACTAACCAAAATGGATCTATTTGGATGTGAGATGCATGATGACAGTACCTCTAACACCCTTGAAAGCAGTACAAGTTCAATGATGAAGTTGGCACTTAGATTCTTCTAAGTCCAAGAGAGAGTATACCAGTTTCAAAAGAGGTGTTGGTCTTCCAAAGGTAAAGCACAAGTGGAAAACTCTTTGAGAAGAGTTGGAGTAGGACTTGGTTAATCATCCAAGCTCAACAAGAACCCATTGGTATCAGGTTCCAGGAAGGAGACAGTGAAAAGGTCTTCTAGGAGATTGTGCAAGCAACCTTTGGTCCCCCAGTCACCATATTGGTATCAGAGCATTTGTTTGATCAAGGCTTGTGATTGATGTTGCAGCCCACTGAGTCAGTAGGAGAGAACACACCAGAGGAAAGAACCATGGTGACTAATGTTGAGTTAGCTAAAAAGGTAGAAGAGCAAGAGGAGGATAACTGGTTGCTAAGAGAAAGGTTATCTCGAATGGAGAAGCTCTTGGATGAAGTTGAAGAAACAGGAGACAAAGTGAAGGATAAGATAGAACAAAAGGAAGAGTAGGAAGCAAAGGAAAAAGAAGAGGACTTGGAGGAGGAAGCTCCAAAACCTGACCCTGTTCTTGCTGAAGAACCCTTCTTGAAGGCACTGCAGGCCTTAAGTGGCAAAGCTTTGGAAGGAGTGCCACTATTCAGTGGACAAATGGACCCAGATTCAATTGTGGACTGGATTGAGAGTATTGAAAATCACTTTGAATGTGATGGTATAAGAGAGTCCCAAAAAGTAAAGGTGGCCAAGTCAAGGTTGAGAGGAGCAACTCTCACATGGTGGAAATTTGTACAAGCTGAAAGAGAAAAAGAAGGGAAAGGTCCCATAGTTACATGGAGAGGAATGGTCACTAAAATAAGGCAGACCTATCTACCTGGTGACTATGAAGTTTAGTTGCATAGGAGAAGACACAATCTTAGGAAAAAAGATATGGATGTCCAAACATACACAGAGGAGTTTCAAAAATTGTGCCTCAGATCAAAGGTGGTTGAAGATGAAAGCATCAAGCTAGCAAGGTATTTGAATGGGCTTAAGTGGTCTATCCAAGAAGACATGAGCCTAGTGAACTTCAAAACCATCCGCCAATGCTATCAAATGGCCTTAAAGATAGAGGAGAAAGGCAAAAAGAAGTAAGAGCAAAACCCCAAAAGTAGAGGTAAAGGGAAAGACAGCAAAGGACAAAGAGGAGGTTATGGTGGAAGAAGTTCAGAACCAAGGGCCTAAGGAGAAGTCAGATACTCTGAGCAGCAAGAAGGAAGCTCTAGTAGAGGTGGTAGAGGAAGAGGTTTCAGCCCCAGAGGAAGAAGTGGTGGACAAGGAAGAGGTAACTACTTCACCAACATGAAATGTTACCACTGCAATCAATTGGGACACCCGGCCTATAGATGTCCAGAGAAAGGTAGTACTTCTCATGGAGGTGATAAGAGAACTAACCTGGTTCATGATGAGACAGCTGCAGCAGATAAACATCCTGAAGTACCATTGAACTCAGAGGAAGGTGATAACCTCACGATGAGGAGAACTTTGATCAAGGAACTGGTTAAAGAAGAGCCAAGCCAAAGGAGGTCCCTGTTTAGGATAAAATGCAAGATGATGGGGAAAGTGTGTAGAGTCATCATTGACTCAGGTTCTACTGACAATATTGTGTCAGAGGAGGCAGTCAACAAGCTGAAGTTGACAAGGATACCCCACAACAATCCTTACAAGGTCACATGGCTCAATAAAGGTCAACATGTCTTGGTGAATGAACAAGCATGGGTGGAGTTCTCAATTGGTAGGTACAAGGACAAAGTTTTTGTGTGATGTGTTACCTATGGATGCATGTCACTTGCTCCTAGGTAGACCATGGAAATTTGATCACCAAGCTGTGCATGATGGAGCAAAGAACTCCTATACCTTCAAGAAAGATAAGGTAACCTTCAAAATTCAGTCTTTGCTAGAAGATACAGAGGTGCAAACAGCAGGTCCTAAGCTACTCCTAGTTAGTGAAAAAGAGTTCCTAGAAGCCTTGGAAGAAGGAGAAGGAGTTGGTTATGCAGTGATGATCAAGCCAAGAGAGGTGAGCAAAGAGAAAGCAGCTGAAAAACTAGAGCTACCTAAGGAGATACAGAAATTGTTGCAGACCTATGAAGGCATTGTAAGTAGTGGTCAACTAGCAACATTACCCCCTAAGAGAGCCATAAGTCATAGGATAGACTTGATATCAGGGGCTACCCTACCAAACAAAGTATCCTATAAGATGACTCCTCAACAAAATGAGGAAATAGCTAAGCAAATTTAAGAACTCCTCAACCAAGGTCTCATTAGGAAAAGTATCAGTCCATGTGCAGTACCCACTGTCTTAGCACCTAAAAAGGGAGGAGAATGGAGGCTTTGCACTGATTCCAGGGCCATAAATAAGATAACCATCAGGTATAGGTTCCCTATCCCTAGGATTGAAGATCTCATGGACTGTCTAGGTGAAGCTAGGTACTATACCAAGATATATTTAAAGAGTGGTTATCACCAAATTAGGATACATGAGGGAGATGAGTGGAAAACAGCTTTCAAAACCAATGAGGGTCTCTATGAGTGGCTAGTTATGCCATTTGGATTGTCTAATGCCCCCTCCACATTCATGAGACTCATGAATGAAATCCTCAAAGACTACATTGGCAAATTTGTAGTAGTGTATCTTGATGATATACTGATTTTTAGCAAAACAAGAGAGGAGCACCTCAAACAGATAGAGTTGGTTTTCCAGAAGCTGCAAGAGGAGAAGTTGAAGATCAATTTGGAAAAGTGTGAGTTCATCAAAACAGAGCTGGTGTACCTTGGATTTGTGCTATCACATGGCAACTTGAAGATGGACATCAGCAAAGTGGAAGCCATCCTCAATTGGCCTACTCCAAAGACAACAACAGAGGTAAGAAGCTTCCATGGTCTTGCTCAATACTATAGGAAGTTCATAAGACAGTTTAGTGCTATTTGTGCTCCTATGTTGGATACCATTAAGGGAGGAATGAAGACTAAGTTTGTGTGGAATGAGCAAGCTAACAAAATTTTTGAGTTGCTGAAGGAAAAGGTAGCTACCCAACCTGTTTTGGTGTTACCAAGCTTTGAGAAGCTATTCATCATTGAGTGTGATGCAAGCAATGTGGCTATTGGAGTTGTTCTCAGTCAAGAGGGCAGACCGGTGGATTTCCATTCAGAGAAGTTAACTGAAGCCAAGAAGAAGTATTCTTCTTATGACCTTGAGATGTATGCATTGGTCCAAGCTCTAAGGAAGTGGAGGCACTATTTACTTCCCAAAGAATTCATAGTGTATTCAGACAACCAAGCACTCAGTTTCCTGAATTCACAAGAGAAGCTGAGTCACAGACACATGAAATGGGTGGATTACCTGCAAGCTTACACCTTCAATGTCAAGCATAAGAAAGGAGCTCTCAATAAGGTGGCAGATGCCTTGAGTAGAAGAGTCCTCACAATTCAGGAAATTCAGCTGAAAAGCATTGGGATAGATCATTTCAAAGATCTATATGCAGATGATGAAGATTTTGCAAACATCTATAAGGTATGTGTTGAATACAAGAATCACTTTCATAGCGAATATGCTAAATATACTTTGCAAAGTGATCTGTTGTTTAAAGGGAATCAGCTATGTGTTCCTAGAGGTTCTATTAGGGAGAACTTAATACAAGAAAAGCATAATGGTGCATTGAGTGGTCATTTTGGGATCACCAAGACTCAAGAACTTGTCCAAAGGTTTTACTATTGGCCAAAGATGAACCTAGATGTCAGGAGGTATGTGGAGAGTTGTATGGTGTGTCAAAATGCCAAAGGTACTTCCTCAAATGCAGGCCTATACCAACCACTGCCTCTTCCTACTAGGCCATGGGAATGCTTGAGTATGGACTTTATAGTTGGGTTACCCAAGACAAGACAAGGTATGGACAGTGTTTATGTGGTTGTGGATAGATTCAGCAAAATGGCTCACTTTGTGCCATGTAAAACAACCAATGATGCCAGTCAAATAGCCTCTCTTTTCTTCAAAGAGATAGTAAGGATTCATGGATTACCAATCAACATTGTATCAGACAGAGACACCAAGTTCATGAGTCATTTTTGGAAGACTCTTTGGCAAAGATTGGGCACTAATCTATCTTTTGGATTTGCATACCATCCCCAAACTAATGGTCAGACCGAAGTTGTAAATAGGACACTTGGAAATCTCTTAAGATGCTTGACCAAGGAGTATGGTCAACAATGGGATCAAATGATTGGGCAAGCTGAATATGCCTATAATGATACCGTCAACAGGTCAACAGGGAGAAGTCCCTTTGAAATTTTCTATGGACTACATCCTAGAGGAATCTATGAGCTGAGAGAGTTGAAGGATGGAGTCAAGGGAAGTGGATATGCTGATGATTTTTCCCATGCAATGCAAGAGATTCATGATATAGTCAGAAAGACATTGGCAGAAAACACCATGAAACATAAGACTAAGGTGGATGAGCATAGAAGAGAAGTGCAGTTCCATGTTGGAGATTTAGTGATGGTGCATTTAAACAAGTCTAGACTGCAGAAAAGAGTTCCTCATAAGTTGCAAATGAAGAGGATAGGTCCCTGTCCAATCCTAGCAAAATATGGAAACAATGCATTTAAGGTGCAGCTACCGGATGACAGTGGACTGTCCCCTGTCTTCAATGTTGCGGATCTGGTGCATTATAAAGGACCACCACCAAACATGGCTTAGACCCTCCATGAAGTCACCCAAGATGTGGAAGAACTCAAACTGCCCTCTGCTACAGTCAAACAAGTTGACAAGTTATTGGATACCAGGGTCTATAAAAGGACTAGAACCAAAGAATACAAAGAACATCTGATTAAGAGACATGGTCAACCTGATGCAGATGCAGTATGGATCAAGGAGTCAAAATTCAAGAAGTTGGGCATTGATCTCAACTTGCTCAATCCAAGGATGGATTGAAATCTTTTGTTTTGGTGAGGATGGTGCAGGAGCACCTAGGCTAACCTCCATTTTGGTTGTCATCAATTTTGGCTAGTACCTGATCTTAGCCAAGTCAGGGTATTAGTGTGTTTTCTTTGGACCTTAGAAGGTCTTGTTTGTGTGTGATGAGTTAGTCACTAGGACTAAAGTCATCTTAGTTAGTCATTGATGTTAAATGTTGCTTTAATTAGCTTTAGACAGCTTATGTTGGAATGTAGGGTATTAAATGTGTTATAACCACATCCTTGTTGTTAGAAGAAGCCAAGAGGCAGTTGAGGGAATTGATGGTTCGAAATCAAGGAGTTAGAGGTCCTAAGATTTAGGATCATGACATGATGATAAGTTGCAAAATGTTGTTGCAAAGTTGTATGACAACATTGTTAGGTTGCATGCAACTTAGTTGGACTGGATTCCCTAAAAATTAGGAGTATGTGATCGATCAACTTCCCTTAAAAGATGGAAAAGGAATCTATGTAGGTGTGTGGCTCATAGAAAGCAGTTAGTTTTTGTTGTAATCAAGTTTTGTTGTGAGGAATAGAAGAAAGCAGTTGCAGAATTCTGTGTTTTCCTGAGTACTTTGAGAAACAGTGGTATCAAAGGCATTGAAAATACTGATTTAGCATAGTAACTGTGTTCATAGGATAGTTTAGAGTAACTTTCATTTTGCATTCAGGTTGCTTAGAGTAGATTTGTTGTTTTGAATTCATAAATTAGATTGTAGAGGGTTTGTTTTATCTGTTTTGAGCAATTAGACTTAGAATGGCTCCCCCATAAACACTGACCACGGGATCTTCCTGAGATTAGTTGAATATGGAAGGGGAGCCAAACAACTGTAAATATTTAGCAGTAGGAATCCCAAAGAGCCAAGCAAGAATTTTTAAATTCAAACCCTAGGCGAGCTAGGACAGTCCGGTTAGGTGTTTGATTGAGAAAAGTGAAGAACTTAGGCAGGGGTAGAGAGTACAGTACAGAAGAAGTACGGCCCTAGGTAGGGATTAGTCATATCTTGACATGCTGAAAAGGATTGAGGTCTATCCAATCCGTTTGTGTAAGAAAAAGGCAAGAAACTAGTGTAACCCTAGGAATTAGGCCTAATTAGCCTATTTGCCCTTGATAGTAGGAATCCACTGTACGGATGAGACAGGGGTCTGACACCCTGTGAAACATTTAAAGGCCCAAAAAGGGTGTCTGGAAGTGAAGTTTATTTGATAGGTTGTTTAACAAGTTTAAGCAAGAAAAGCAGAAAAGTGACTGGTAAGGGCTACTAGAAATTAGGCCTCACCAAAGCAATTTCTTGAAAGCGGGTAGTGTGAAGATTGAACACTAACCAAAATGGATCTATTTGGATGTGAGATGCATGATGATAGTACCTCTAACACCCCTGCAAGCAGTACAAGTTCAATGATGAAGTTGGCACTTAGATTCTTCTAAGTCTAAGAGAGAGTATACCAGTTTCAAAAGAGGTGTTGGTCTTCCAAAGGTAAAGCACAAGTGGAAAACTCTTTGAGAAGAGTTGGAGCAGGACTTGGTTAATCATCCAAGCTCAACAAGAACCCATTGGTATCAGGTTCCAGGAAGGAGACAGTGAAAAGGTCTTCTAGGAGATTGTGCAAGCAACCTTTGGTCCCCCATACACCATTTTTCCAGAGGGACTTATTTTATATATACAACTATTAACATTTAATAAGGGCCATATAGCAGTAGGGACATGTAGCATAATATTTTTCAACATTTAGATGAGATTTGATGATGAAGGAACCCCTAGCATCGTCTAGCAAAAAAAATAAAAAATCGATTGGTATCACATTAATTGCATTTAACGTGTTTTCACCTCAAAATTCTCACATGCAATACCCATCTTATCATAATAAGTACATGTAGCATGCCTAACTTATTTCTTACTACCAATTCAAATTTTAAACGTTTGAAATATCACATCACCAACTATTATCCATCTCTTCCATTTCATTACCTTCCATCCGCCACCTCAAGTCATTCATTGACCTGTAATTACTTCCAGTCACATCAAATCATATTGTGAATACATGATATTCATCTCACACACACGACATTTAGTTAGTCACCTCCAACAGGTATGCAAGGTACACTATCATAATTGCTTAGTCACATTCTCCATAATTGGCTAGTAAATGTGCCAAATTTTCTTTATAATATGTTAAAAAGGATGGCATCTAAGTATCAAAGGAAAAAAAGTGGCATAGCCTTATCATATCACTATTTGATTTCCTTATTAGTAAAAAAAGCTTGATAATTCAATACCCACATGTAGGTTGGGAAGATTTTGTGAAATGTGAAGATATTAATAGTTTACTTGAGGCACTTGTAGTACTTGAGACTTTAAAGCCACAAGCTAAACCTATAAGAGGAAGTTATCCTATCTCACCTAACCGTAGCCAAGGTGAGCCCAAGGAGCATAATGTGTCAGAGTTTAGGTCACTAGTGCAATGGAAGAAATTTCATCTTCTTCTAAACCACCAAAACCTAAGAACAAAATATGTAGTACATCCACAACATTCACACCTTCTAAAACAAAGAAGAAAAAGAAGGATGCTCAAAAGAAAAAGAAGAGTGTTGAGAAGGAGAAACCTACACCTAGGCATTCAGACTAATTGAAAAAGCAAGCAGTTATGAGGGGAAGTGTGGAAAGACTTGAAGAAGAGGAAAAGGGCTAGGAATAGCAAGAGGAAGATGTGATGTTGGTTGAGACAAACTCCGAAGGGAAGGTAAATATCCCTAGAAATGTGCATACACTTGTGAAGAGGAAGAGATATGTGTCTACCATTTCTGATTCAAACTGAGAAGATGTGTTTGTTGCCAAGAAAACCCTAGATAGTCCTACTTATGAAGACTATGATTGTATAGGGGGTGGTAATGAGGAGTTTTTGGGAACAGAGGAAATGTTTATAGAAGATAGAAATCTCAGCAAGGAGCTTTAGGAAGATTTGGATAGAATTAAACATTTGAAAGAACTAGTGCAAAGTCATGAAAAGAGAGACAAATAAAGGGAGCCAAAAATACAAGAATTGGAAGAAAATTTGCAAACATATGGCCATGGTGAAAAGTTGGATCTATTGGCAGAATTGGCCATTACCAAAATAGAGGATGGAGAACTTGCAATACTAAATCAGAAACCTCCTCACATAAAAACCCCAATTCACCATACAACCTTGTCTCTTGGTTATCAACTATGGAAGGTGACTGATGAGTTTGCACAAGAAAAAGAAAAGTGAAAGAAAGAAAAATAAATTTTGATTGTAAAGCATGCTAACATGCTAGAATACTTCTACACCAAAAGAGTAGGATCAACTATGTGAATACTATTTGCACAACTATGTGGTGCTAGATGAAACATAGTGGAATCTTCGGACATTTGTAGGGGATCTCCAGGTAAGGGTAGTAGCATCTTATTATAGGAATGAAAAATTCAAGGGAGAAATTAGTTACTCTCCCAATAAGGAAAGATTCTAAAATCCCTGATGCACTTATAGATGAATCGTTGAAACTCCCGGATCATAAAGGTGTAGGAAGGAAAATTATGAAACTAAGAACAAGGATTATAAAAGAATGTAAAAAATAGCTATGGGATTGGGTCAACAATGTTATAGTTATATGTAGAGAAAATGGAACAGCTTGACCCCAAAGTTATAGAGAAAGGAACCTCAGCTGGTATACAATTTTACCACCATGCTTGAGAGGGTATGCAGGTACATGAAAATTGGTGCTAACATAGGAAATTTTTGGGTACCACTCACATTTCACCCACCTATGCTACTCTATCCAGTTCCACATTGGACTGAGGAAAAAGGTGAGGAGTGTGAGAAAGTTGGGATCATCATAATGAGACAACTTGTAGCTTATAGAGGTTTCTACTTAAAGCATATCAAGGGAGTTGATGTTGTTATGGACCTCAGGGAGATCACCCTGTGTTATAATATGTACCCCTAGTGTTTTTCTCGAGGACAAGAAAAAGTATAGTTGGGGGGAATGATGAGTCTACTTATTGGCCTATTTTTTGTTGTTTATATGCATGCTTTTAGACATTATCAGACAATCATTTCAGACAATACTCTTATGCTATGCTATATTTTCATTCTTACTATACAACCTTGGACCTAAATTATAGTAATAGAAATATAATTGTGATATAATAACATTGCATGGTTTATATGTGAGTATGTATGAAATGTGGTTGGAATTTTGTGTTTAATCATGGTAATTAGCTTTATGTATATGTTTTTTAGATTAACCTCTTGCAACCCAAGAATAAATTGTAGCTTGCAACAATTGGAAGCTCTAGCCTACAACAACTGGAAGTTGTAGCCCGCAGAAAAAGGAAGACTTGGATAGCGAAATAGGGGAAGTGCCAGATCAAGTTGAATACAATAACTATCATGTGGAGGCACCTGATGGATTTATTCATGCATCATTATGATAGATAATAAGGCACTAAGAAGAAAAATTATTTTTGTTGATAGTATTCTAGATGATTGTTTGTGTGTTACATGCAAATCTGTTTTGCAAAGTTTTAATTCTATTATTTTCAATTATAGTTTGAACAATTCAATCTACTCTAATATCTAGGACTTGTAGTTAATTATTTTGGTTAGGAGTTGTGTTTAGAATAAACTCCCCCATGTTTGTGCTTGTATATATCTGATGGTTGAGTCCTTAGTTAGTATTGTTGATTCAGTATTTTTTTATCAGATATTTTTTTAGTTTTTAGTTATTAGCTACAGACATGTTAATTATTCAGAAGTGATTTCCTTGAATACAATCTATGAGGAAGATTTTTTGCAATCTTTTGTGATGCTTAATGAATGAAGTTCAAGTTCATATGGAAACTTGCATAGTCTGAAGATTTAGAGTTGGTTTTAGTTAAGTGAAGACAACCACTTGAGCAGGCCACTCAAGGTAACTGTTCTTCACTACAATTGTAGTTGTTTATTTATGTTAGTAGTTATCTTTGTTGATCATTGCTTTATGAATTGCATGTAACCTATAATAGATTATCATATTGTCATTGTCAATAATGGTTTTTCATGTGCATGAATACGTTAAATGATTTGTAGTACTCCATAGGTTATAATAAGTTCAATTACCAGTTTGAGTAGTTTTGAGTTAGTGTTAGTAATTATTTGTAGGCACCCATAGCCATTAGTGCTAGTTTATTTTTCTTCACTGTTATGCATTTCTATGATTTTCCAACAAGTAGAATACCTTTAGTAAGATAATCTAGATAACCTCAAGTCTCTGAAGGCACGTATAGTGCAACACCATCACAAGTTTACAAACCTTGGTTGGAAATTTAATGAAGTATTTACAATGTTGAGTGAATTGTTCAACTAGTCATACCTTTGAATTGTGTGGTTTCTACCAGTTTACAATATACTAGTTTAGACTCTACACATATGTTATGAGAGGAATACATATGTGTTTAAATGAATGGTTACTTGTAGATTTTTATCAAATTATTAATTTGACTAGGCATTCATTATAGTGTGAGGTAACTATCCATTGTACAATTTCATCATTAGGTGTATGCACATTGGGCCAATTTTGATATTAATTTGGATATGTGTCTGAATGACTAGTTAATGCATAAAATAAATTAATAACTTCCAATGGTTTTGCACAAGGATCATGAATGTTATTCTTACATCCCTTTGTGGACCAATAACATGTTGCTATATGGTGTCTAAATTAGTGAGGACTATGCAATGCTACAATGGATTTCTTCATGTGTGTTGATAAGAGAAAAAAATGTCTCATCTATTAGCTAAATTAGTGTTTTCTTCAATCAAAGAGAATTGGTATGTTGCTTGAATGATGAGGAAAGTGAGGGATTTTTAGTAGTCAAGATTTCATATCTTGAAAATTATGATATGGGTTCTTGAAATTTTTGGACAAAAATTAGGAAACAAGAAGGTGAAAAAAACCCAGTAAATTTCACAAAAATCAAGTTTGTGGTTTGAGAGAAAACTTCACCAGTCCATATGTTATAATTTCTTCATTCATTTGCTTCCATGCTCTTGAATCTCTAGAACTAAGTAGGATCTAAGTGAAGGATAAGTATGGTAGCATTTATGAAGAGGTTAAGGAGTTTGGGCTTCTATGAGTAGTTAAGGGACAACATTTGGAGCTTTTGAAAGTAGCAGTTGTAAGCATTAAAGGAAATTGGAGTGACTTGGACAGAAGTTGAGAGAATGTAGGGGAAATTGCAAATATCTAGGGAGTTGTTCAACCCAATTTATGGATAGTTGAGAGCATATAGGAGCATATTGAAGAGTTTTGATGATAGAAGAGGTCAAGGAAGGACTTTTTCAGCTCTCCAACACCTTTTTGGAGCTTGTTTAGGGGCTGCAAAATAGGCATATTTGTTTTGGATGACCAAAGGAGATTGACTCAGCAAGATGAAAAGACTTATCTTTTCCCCCTCAACACATGTTCCTATCTTCTAGCAAGTTGTTGCACAACTATAAGGCTCATCGTTCAGACCTTTATTTTGGGGAAGATTTTCATGAAATAATATAGTTCAGTATTTTAGTAGCAGTAGTTGTTTGTAGTTTCATTTTTTGGCATTCATTTCATTTCTAGTTCTTTACATTTCTAGTATTTCCCTTTACAAGTTTCTTAGGATTGATTTGATTCCAGCATTTCATTTCCAGATCCTTACATTTCTAGTTTTTCCCTTTATAAGTTTCTTAGGATAGATTTTATTCCAGTATTTTATTTATAAGCTCTTAGATTAGATTTGATTCCAACAATTTCTTTCATGCATTGATTTTTAATTATGTTTATCGAAAAAGAATGTCATGCAAATGGTTTCTTCTCCCTCTTGCATATCACCATGGACACCACCCTAGATTGATATTTATAATTAAATGATGAGGACTGCACAACTCTTATCATGTGTGATGGTTTTAAATATGTCTTGGTGGCATCTAAATCTTATGTGGCAATGCTAACTTGTCCTATTGGGCCTTGTTAGGAAATTTACCATGTTGATCAAACCATTACCTACTTAACCCCATAAAAGAAAAGCATGCATACAAACTTAGAAAATAACCATATTACAAAGATCCAAGAAATTTACCAAAAACTACACAACATATACCGTAGGAAAGCCTCAAAATGGAAAAACCTAGTCTTCAAAAGCATCTACACAATGTATTATTCAACAATGGAACCATTACAATACACATAGAGTTTTCATGAGTACTTATAAAACATCAAGCTCCTTTAATGCATCCTTCATGTTTCTAAGCAAGTAACTATACATCCATGCCATGCTTCACATATGAACTCAATAAGAGAGCTCAATACAATAACAAGCCAAACAACCTACTACCAACATCAACCACTAAACATGTGTATTTTTTTATAGAATCAAGCTCATACAAAACAACCAAGTCCCTCAAAACTAAGAGTGCACAAAACTATTGACCCTAACATTTTCTTTTTGGTTTTATGTTTTTCCAATATTAAATATCTTCCCATGTACAACCCACACATAAAATATCTAACCAATGTCACATATGATTTTTAAATTAGACCAAATAAATACTTAATTTGACTAATCACATCTCTAAATATGTACCATAAATAGATATTTATTTTACATAATTAAAATAATTCTTTCTTGTGTGTGGACAACACCATTTTCATAACATGCCTTAACTCCTTAATATTGGATTTTGTGTTGATGTTGGCAAGTGACATCTTTTGAGTGGTCAATGGCTAATTTTAGCCTAGCAACTAATAGTTTGAGTGTGACCCTCTAGTTTATGCGCTATACACTATAAATATTAAGAAATGTTATCGAATTTTGCTTTACACTTGCCAATTATATTTGCTTGCAATTTTCTAAATACATTAACAAATTCATTTTGTCCATATCTTACAATCATAATAGTTCATGAGATGAGATCTCTTTGATACATTATGTCAAAAAATTCATGTGCCTCACATATGCTTCCATATTTTGCATACATGTCTAATAAGTCACTTGCAGCTATAACAACTATCAAAATTCTTCTATTCTTTATACTTTGGTGGATGTCCATACCTTGTTCCAAAATTCCCATTTTCACATAAGTTAGGAGTATGTTGGCAAATATTAATTGTTTAGGTTGGAGACCTAATTTTTGCATATAATAAAATAATATCCTTGTAAGGATGTTGTGGATGATGAAATGTGAATCATGAAAAATAGAACAATGCAATAAAAGTACCAAATTCACACTCAACAATCACTCAATAAAGCTCAAGATCTATGCTCAAAATAAAATAGTATACCACTTACATCATCATGGCAAGGACCTTGATTTGCTCCATTATTTCTGTGACAGTAGCTTGAATGCTTGGTATATGGATTGCTCTTCAAAGTAGAGTAACCATGTAAGCACAATGATAGTATGATGCAATGATAATGATAGATGATACTCTTGCTTGATAATGGTAATGTATTTTTTTATCATAATGTAGGCTAGCTAGGGGATATGAATGAATGAAGGCTTTGCAATTATATACTTTACATGATATTTGATCAATGATGGAGATTAATTAAAAAGATTAATGGATAGGAAAATTTGAGATAAGGTAGGAGCTAAAAATAGATAAGATTAAATTAAATAAATAATTTTATTTAATTCATAAGAGAATAGCTGGGAAGTAAATAAAATATTAATTTTATTTATTTATTTTAGAGGTGTAGCTAATTAAATAATTTATGAAAAATATTTAATTATAGTGGACCAAATATAATTTGATTTTAATAAATATTGGAGATAAAATGATAAGTGATGAGTTAATTAAATAATTAATATAGATATGCTAAATGTAAGGAAACTATGCAGCCATAGAATGACAATTTCCACATAACCCAAATCTGAAAACATGCAAGTAAAATACTCAACATCAACATGCAAGAGAATAGACAACATACCCATCAAAGATGACACGAGATATACCCTGGGAAAACCCTCAAGAGGGAAAAACCCAGCCTCCAAAAGCATCCACACTCCATGTATTATTCAGCAATGAAAACCCATTACAATACATCTGCAGAGACTCCATGAACACTTCTGAAGCACAAGCTCTCCATGCATTCCATGTGACCAAGCATGAATCCACACATCCCATGCCATGCTTCAAACCCTCACACATGCACAAGCTCAACCTGCTAACCTGCAACAAACTGTCCAACCTTGACCAACTTTTAATCCAACCCTAAACAACTACCCTTGTGGTTGCTTTTATAGAAACAAGCTCCCACAAAACCACCAAGTGGTATTACATAAACCATGTGCCCAAAACCATACAACATCATGTGACCCCACATTTAATATTGGGTACTTTATTATTTTATTATTATTCCCCAATATTAAATAATTACATTTTACAATTATGTCCCAATGATACATACAACAAAGTGGCCCCAACATTATAACTCCTTGTGATGCACGTTCACCTAGAAACCCCTAGGTGCACCACACACATAATAAATAAATAAAATATTACAAACATTATGCAAGGTGTACAACACCTAATTCTAACAATCTCCCACTTGTTGTATACATTGCATAAGGGGGTAACAAATAAACTCCATAGGCAACATGTACCATCCTAGAATCCAAGTGCTCCATGTGCTCCAACAAGATACCTGTAACAAGAACCAAGGTGACCACCATCTCATCCATGAATGCTCCCATCCTCCACCATGCCAACTGCACTAAGATATGAACACATCCAAAGAGATGTCACACTAACTATCACAAAGAAGCATAAACCTGCCTCAACCTGATATCTCAAAACACAAACACTGAATCCAATATGCACCAGTAGCTGTCAAGAATAAATCACCATAGCTGAAATGACATCCACAGCAAATGCCAACACATCCAACTATCCATACCTCCAAGGTATACATATCATAGTAAACTCATGCCAACAACATATCCACCCATAAACCACAATGAAAAACTCCATGTGCAAACCTGTCAAAGCATGACATACACATCCAAGAGCTCCCACTGCATGGGCAATGTCAAGATGAATGCAAACCTGGAATGAGTGCATTCAACGCGTCACTTCGTTAACATCCCAAAAAGAAAGGCACCATCACAAAGGCATACCAAGTCTACTACCGGCATCTCATAGAAGTAAACATGTAGTACCAAGGAACATCCACAATGATAAGCAAAACTTGCAAACCAAACACCTGTAGCATGTCCTCCTACACACACACCTCTAAATGCCAACTGTGTCAAGTATGATCTCCTCCATAACACCCCAAAACAAAATCCATAACCACATCCATCCATCCAATCACTAAGATCAAAGATAACATATGTAACTAACATGGATGTAAGCATCTCAAAACAAGAAGATCAAACTCAAAGTAATCATTCCTAAACCAAGGAAATCAGCCCAATAAACCATCTCCTAAACTCAACATGTACAAGGAGATAAACATGCCACCACTCCTCAAATGAACCCTCCAGAAACCAAATATCCATGGCTCAAGATCCATATCCATGAGAAGACAAATAAACATAATGCAGCTGAAAGAATAATGAGCAATACCTCTCAAGTGAACTGCCGAGTAGACCAAGAGTGGGGAATAAGAATGCTCCTCCAGGATATTCAAGTCATCATGACTCAACCAAGAACACTCTCCTCATTGGTCCATGTTGAACTCACGTCCAACCAAGGTGTAGGCTCCCTCAGACTTCCTGCTAAAACCTCATCAAGAGTAACCATATCAAAAACAAGTCTCTAATCACAAGAGAACACCAAGCCTCACCTATGTCTCCAAGTATCCATGAGCACCTGTAACCGATCAATCCATGCTAAACACCAAGCAAATGATCAATGTACTCAATACAAAGAGAACCAACCAAGATCAAAAATCATAGCTCCAACTGCAGAATCAGGAACATAAACATAACACCATGATCTCACATCCTCTCAAAAAAAAAGATCACATGAATAAATCATCATAATATGCACCATGCCACTACTTTAAACTAGTAATCAAGAGTATACCATGACATAATAACAAAACCATCCTACAACCAAGGATCACCTGTCATAACCAACAAGTCATAAACAATACCTCAACATCTCTAACACCTAATGTCAAAGAACTCTCACTGTAGCACACAGAATCCAAGAGCTCCTCCATGACACCAAAGATCACCTGCTGAAGACAACCATCCATAATCAACAATGGATCCACATCATTGCCAAATGCTCCCACTGAACCGTGATACCGAGCAATCCCATGGCACCATGATGCACAAAACCAACACTGTCATAAGCTCACACAAAACCTGTGAATCCAAGCTCTCAATGACAACATGATAACCATCCTCTAAAGCAAGAAGATACACCGCCAAACCATCATATCCATCACCGCCAAACCATCACTGTCACAAGCTCCCACTGAACCGTGTAACCAAGCTATCCATGACATCGTGATACCAATCTCCTAAACCAAGAAGATACACCGCCACAACCATAATCAGGAACCAATCCAATACCACCAATCAATGCACCTGCATAAACCATCATAACATGCCAAAGTCTCTAATGCACAAGAAACATCCATGACATCATGATCACCACCAAATATACCAACAAATCAACCCAACCGTGTCCACATATCTGCATAATCATAGTCAACTACATAGGTCTCATATCATGACTGTACCTGGTAATACCATCTCACCTCCTCAACATGACAACCAAATCAACAAACCAAGTGACTAAACCAAGCCACTAAAACTGATCATGCATCAACACTGAAATATCAATGGGCAAAGACAACCCATATCCAAGTCATAGGTGCAACAAGTAAGTATAGACCGCCTACAACATTGCACAACTTGTAGATACAACAATGCAACATACATGCTGATAACCATGTCAAAAAATAGAACAAACTAAGATGTACAACCGAGCATACAATGAATCCATCATCAAATATCTCAAATCCAACAATTCATAAGCTCATAATATCACCATAGTCAAAGAGACTCATAAACAGCTCAGATGAGAAAAATAGCAAATAAACCATGCCAAAATATCTCCAAATCTGATCCACTGTGAAGTGCTCTGAGCAAGCTTTCCGTTGACTATTTGAAATCCAAAATTCGACTCCGTATGCACCTGATATGCCCTCTCAAAGCTCAAAATAAATATCTGACTTCAACCAAGCAAAACACTATCAAAACTGCAAAATCATGGAAGAAGACCTATACCACTGTGTAGTGCTTGGAACCAGCTTTCCAACGACTATAAGAAGTCGAAAATCCGACATGCTGGGTGAAAGTTATGCCCATTTGAAAAAAACTGCTGTAAGAAGCCCTCCTGGTGGTGCTCGGGCGGCGCTCCGGCGGTGGGTGGGCGGCGGATTCCAAACCACATTTAAATCTGGTTTAATTTTCAATTTAAAAAAAAATTGCTCCACCCTTCTGGCGGACCCGACGCAACAATGAAATCTGGTTTATCTCTTTCAAATCCGGGCGGGATTCTGGCGAACTGATTGATTTCTGCAAAGTTTCAAATTTTATTAAATTTTGTTTTTTAAGCCTGACGGCTGGCGGTTATGGACAGCCGGCCAAAACTAACGCCTGTACTGGGTGGCTGTTTGCCGACAGCCGGCGTACGTCAAAGTACCGTCACCGCCCGGGCACCGACAGTTACGGCACTGAGGGAGCTGGGGCCGGTTCTTAATCAAAAAGCCCCTTTTTTTTTGTTTTCACTTTGATTTTTCTAATATATTTTTTGTGTTTATTTTGCAGGTACAAAATATTCCGACGGGATAATATATATTTTTTTTTTTTCGATTTTTTTTTTTTTAATATTTTCTGCAACGACTGTACCGTCGACCCGTACGGCCGAACAGGTGGGTGCATTTTTTTTCTGCAACTAAAATAGGGCATGTTATATGTCAAAATTTCTCTCTCGGCCAACTTGAATCCAACCATGAGGTCCTTTTTGTCTTAGGAGGGCATCTGTGAAATTTCACCCCCAAAAAATCCTCATTTAAATGCATGACCAAGAAACCCTAATTTTGTCAAAATTTTCTCACCCCAAATCTGCAAACAACCCATCATAACAGCAAACTCAAAACCCTCAGATCTGCAATAAAACACATGCAAAACCCCTATATCTTGCCATTGTCTTTCATTCTCTTATGCAACCTAGAGTTATCCAATCCAATAACCAAAGCTCTGATACCACTTGTAAGGAAACTATGCAGCCATAGAATGACAATTTCCACATAACCCAAATCTGAAAACATGCAAGTAAAATACTCAACATCAACATATAAGAGAATAGACAACATACCCATCAAAGATGACACAATATATACCCTAGGAAAACCCTCAAGAGGGAAAAACCCAGCCTCCAAAAGCATCCACACTCCATGTATTATTCAGCAATGAAAACCCATTACAATACATCTGCAAAGACTCCATGAACACTTCTGAAGCACAAGCTCTCCATGCATTCCATGTGACCAAGCATGAATCCACACATCCCATGCCATGCTTCAAACCCTCACACATGCACAAGCTCAACCTGCTAACCTGCAACAAACTGTCCAACCTTTGATCCAACCCTAAACAACTACCCTTGTGGTTGCTTTTATAGAAACAAGCTCCCACAAAACCACCAAGTGGTATTACATAAACCATGTGCCCAAAACCATACAACATCATGTGACCCCACATTTAATATTGGGTACTTTATTATTTTATCATTCCCCAATATTAAATAATTACATTTTTACAATTATGTCCCAATGATACATACAACAAAGTGGCCCCAACATTATAACTCCTTATGATGCACGTTCACTTAGAAAACCCCTAGATGCACCACACACATAATAAATAAATAAAATATTACAAACATTATGCAAGGTGTACAACACCTAATTCTAACACTAAAAAGATTAAGATAATTAAATAATTAAAATAATATATAATTATTATTATGGGTGATAAGGGAGAAATATTAACTTAATTAATTAAAATTATTTAATTTATATGGATAAAAGAATTGATGAGGATAATGATAACATGACAAGATGAAAATGCATTTGTCATTTTTAGTTGTTTACATTTCGCCCCTCTTTGACACAATGTATTATATGACAGTGTTTCAAAGAAATAAGATTGATATGAAAATTTTTACTGGTGACATGCCCCAAGTATGGCCCAATGATACCAAGGAATGGAGGTATTCCCCTTGAGAGATTGACCAAGAAAAATAAAATTTCTCTTGAGCTCATGATAGGATGGATTAGCTAGGTCTACGATAATGATGATGATGATACATATGTATATGATGGATATTTATGATGTTGATATAATTGTTTTCAATTATAATGTTATGATGTAAGACATGTTATAGATTCTTCCGATGCTCTAATGTTATAATTATATGGATGATTATGATGCACATGTTATAATTATGATAGTATGATGCATGCTAATAGTTGTGAATGTAGGATATATAGTGAAGTCAATCTCCACCAAGGATTAAATATCAAAATGAAACCTATCAATGGGAGATGCAACAAATAGTAATATGAAAGATGGATGCCAAATGAAAAGGACACTTTGTGATTTTGGTTATATCAACATATGTGAAGAGGAATACTATTTTTAAATATAGAAAGTAAATATTATCCACCAAAG